>PVJN01027347.1:0-28118 GCA_004026805.1 Lasiurus borealis
AAAAAAAAAAAAAAAGAAGAAAAAGAAGAGGGAAGGATCAAGTGTCCTGGTTAATCAAAGAAGCCATTCATGCACTTGATTCTGTAATTGGAGGCTATGGCCTGGCTCACTGCCCGGTCATGGTCAAGGTGGTGAGCAAGTCAGAGCCACTGGTTCTGCAGGAGTGGTGCATATTCTCAGGCCACACTCTGGGGATGTTAGCCTGGGTAATGTCAGAAGCGAGCAATGGAGCTTGGCCTCGGGGTTAGGCATGGATTTAGCATGAGTGCTTGGCTCAGAAAGCAGTTCTCGGCATGATGAGCCCCACCTGCCCACAGAAGCGACCCTCCAGGAGCAGGGACAGCATCTGGTAGGGAAGGTCACGCAGCTTTATCCACATCCCACCTGCTTCCAACTCTCCGGGGCTCCCAATGTCTCTGGTTCAAATCCAACTCATCACCCTACTCATAAGCCCCATGTGGTCTGGCCCCTACTGACCCCTCACCCTGGGACTCATTCATTCCCGTCCTCATTTCCCCACTATCCATCCACCAAATATTTCGAGAGGACTTCTCAATACGACACACTTTAGGTGTCAACAGCAACATCCTTGAATGACCTTCTTAGTCACTTTTTTTGTTGTTGTTAACTCGTGCTTCATTAAGACTCCATTGTGGTGTCATGTCCTTGGGCTGGCTAGGCTGAGCCTGATGACAATAACCTCTTTATGTATGTTCCTGTCCAGTGTATGTGTCTGTCTGTCTGTCTGTCTGTCTGCCTGCCTGCTATGCTTCCTTACTGACGAATACTCAAAACGTGCTCAAAAGTGACTGGGAATGAATGCCAGTCAGACTGCCCCAGGGCCTTTGCACAGTCTTCCCTGCTTCTTCCTCTAGTTCACTCCCTCTCTTCCCTCAATCCCTGTTTCAAATAGTCCTTTCTCCGGGAAACTTCCATGGAGTCCCCCAATCCTCTCTCAGAACACTGGGCTCCTTTCTTTTGGGGCAACACTTCAGATTGGAAGACATTTTCCTTTGTGTGTGAGTGTCTGCCTCTTCTCTGGTCTCTCCCACCTCTGTGAGCGATGCTGCTCTTACTCACCCCCAAGCTCGAGCTAAAGAGGTGGGAGTTTCCTCTCTCCTCCTTACAACCCATTTCTATGCTACATAAAGCTTGTTGACTCAGCCTCCAAAAGACATATCAAACCCAAGTGCTCCATCACCTCCCACCCCCAGCTCCCTAGATTTCCAAGGTGCCTCGTCCCTGTGTTCCTGCTTCCATTCCCGACTCTGTATTCCATTCTCCACATGTAAAAATGCATGGGTAATGTGTCATGTTTCTGTTCAAAACCCTCAACCCTGCAGTGAGTATCCTCTCTGGCGAGGCCCCATATTCCTGAACGGCTCCAGCTGCTCCCGCCTCAGGCTCTTAGCATTTCTTCTGCTGGGCCCACTATTGTCCCAGATAACCCCATGGCTCGTGACTTCCCATCCTCCAGCTATCTTCTAGATGTCACCTCCTCAGAGAAGCCTTCCCCACTCACCCACCACACCCCCTCTCCTGCTCTGCTCTGAGCCCAGCTTTATTTTATTCAACCAGCACCTGTAGCACCTTGTGTAGTGACCTCCTAGCTTGTTGGATCACCTGCCTCCCAGTGGACCGTGGTCTCCATGTGAGCAGGGACTGGCCCATCTGATTCACCACTGGAGCCCTGACTCCCAGCAACAAACTGGTGGGTCATTAGCATGCAGTAAATATTCGAGGAATAAATGAATGGATGGATGAATGAATGAGTGAATCCATCCATCAATCAATCGTCTGTTCCCCTGGATCAAAAATGCCATGAAGCTGGGCCTTAGTGTCATTTTTTTTTTTTGCTCCCCTTTGCAATCTCCCAGTTTAAGGCCTGGCACTGAGCTGGGCTCGCTAAGATGAATAAATGAAAGAATCAGGGAAGCCCTATGTATTCCAAGCACAAATGCAGTGAATGTCTGACAAGTGAACAAATGGCCAACTGAATGAACCCCAGTGCCCAATTAAGGGAGCAGACACATTATGCCGTCAGAGCCGGGGAAGATTACAGACAGTGTTCTGCCTGTACGGTTCCTAACCCAGGAAGGAGGGTATCGCCAGTCCCTCCACCCGCTCTGCAGCCTGAAGGGCGCTTTGAGCTCAAAGCGGCGGCATCCCCCGTGGCACCCTCCCAGGGGCACGCAGTGCTACCCACACCAACATCCTCTGGAAAGCGTCTGATTCCAGCCAGCCCAGCGGAAGCGGCTGCTACACGGGAAACCACCATTACGGCTCGCTACCTATTGCTTTGGTTTAGAGAGATGAAAGGGAGCAAGCGATCGCCCGGCTCCCTGGGTAGGCTCTTGATGGAAAAATAAAAAACAGGCAGAAACGGCTGGGTTCTCTGGGGAAGAAGAAACAGGCAACGAGAGCACTGGCGCAGACAACGAGCATCAGCTTCAGCGTGGAAACAGGGGCAGTCGCGGCGCCAGCCCTCACCAGCTGTGGGACCTTGCGAAGGTCACAGGACCTCTGTGAGCCTCAGCTTCCTCGCCCACACACGGGGACAATAATAACCTTCTAAATGGGGGTTCTCATAGTGTCTGGCTCAGTCGGGAGCGGCAGCATCCGCACCACCTGAGAACTTGTCAGAAACACACATTCTGCATTAGACGCTCTGGGGGCGGGACCAGAAGTCTGTGTTTTAACAAGCCCTCCAGAGGAGCCGCTACACACCGGAGTCTGAGAACCACTGCTCAATTACATGGGATAACAGTAAATCATAGGGTTTTTTTGTGATCATTAAAATCACCTTTGGGCTAATACTGGCAAAGGCACAGATCGGTTCCTGGATCCCAGTGAGGGCTCAATCCACGTTAGCTGCTGATGCCGCTGTCATTATTATTATTAGCGTTGCCTTTCCCTCCCACAACTTACTAATTGGGAAGACCAGACAAATAAAAAATAATGACAACAATGAAAACAAAACAAAAAAGAGAGATACTTTCATATTTGGGGTCATGGAGCCACCGAGGGGAGAGTGTTAGGGATTCAGAGGAGGAGATGGAGATTTCTGCAGTGGGTTAGGGTGGCATTCATTCATTTACTCACTTGTTCATTTAACAAACCTTTGTCGGGCACCTATTCCGTTCTCAGCCAGGTGCCGCAGACAGCACCGGCATAAGGGAAGGGAACCTGCCCTCAGGAGGGTTATAATCTGGGGCCAAGTGCGGGATGGGTTGAGCATGTTAGAATGTCAATGCAGGGGGCTCCCGATCCTGGAGGAGGTCATGCCCTGGCTGAGCCCAGAAGAAGAGCAGGAGGTAACTGGGTGAAAGGAGGGTGCCCACTCTAGCTTCCATGTGGCACAGCTCCAGGGAGTGCCATTCACAGAGCCCCCTATGACTGCCCCCTGGAATTGTGGAGACCCTGGGTGGTGAGTGAGCACGGGTGGGGGAGCACACCTTGGAGAGAGTGAGGCCTAAGGGAAAAGAGAAGGGAGTGGGGGCTGGCTGAGCCACAGATTGAAACACTGGGGCATGGCCGGAAGTGAAACTGTCCATGTCAGCAGGGGCCAGACTGGGATGGACACGAGGGCCTCTGGACTATCTTGATGACCATGAGAGCCACTAAAGGTTTTTAGGCAAAGGATGGAAGCCGAGTCTTGGCCTTGCAAAAGAGTATACTTGGTGCGCACACACACACACACACACACACACACACACACACACACAGCACCCTCATCGCCCCCAACCTTGGAATCATCCTTGACTCTATATCCAATCCATCAGCAAGTCCTCTGAGCTGTACCTCTAGAAAGTAGCCAGCATCTACCATTTCCCAGCCCATCCCACCACCTTGCTCAAGGCCACCATCTGCTTGGACCACTGCAGAAGCCGCCTCTCTGCCTCCACACTCATCCCCTACGGCCGGGTCTCCACACGACACTCACGGTGATGCTTTTTAAACAAGCCAGATCTTCTCCCTCCTATGGCTCCTCATTCCACTGGGAGTGAAACCCCAGGTCCTAGTGGCCACAGCCCTAGACCACTGGCCTCCCCTTCAGACCCTCAGGTCCTGCTCTTTAATTCTGAAATCCACACAGCTCTACAAAATAAAAATATTTGCAAAACCCATTTGATGGCAAAACCTGACCTAACCTGAAGCTATTTATAGTTTTTATTTGTTGCTCTTAGTACAGATGTCCATATATTTCCAGGCTGGTGCATTCACGTAGTAGATTGTGGCGTGCTGCTTCTATTCTGCTGGGGTGAACGTCGGGGGCCTCCCTAGAGCTGGAAAACCCGGATGAGTAACACATCTGGATGCATGGGCCTCAGCTAAGAGCCTGTGGGCCTGCATCTCCCTGAACTCATCTGCTGCCCTTCCTCTCCGTCCTCTGCCCCAGTGCACAGGCCATCTGTCACCTCTCACCTCGGGCCTTGGCCACACCTGCTGTATCCCCTTGCACACACCTCTGCTTCATAGTTCCCTGGCTCAGAACCTGACTCGCATCTTCAGAGGAGGCCCCTCCTCCTGCCTAAGATAGACCTGCCATAAATCTCCATCTCTTTGCTCTGTTTGATTTGCCATATGACATTACATATCATTTACTTCTATGCTTACTGCCGGCTTTTCTCACTGGTATGTGAACTCTATTTGCATCTGGACTAATTATTTTTTTTTTTGTTAATACTCACCCAGGATGTGTGTGTGTGTGTGTGTTTGTGTGTGTGTGTATGTATATCTATATCTATATCTATATCTCTTTATATATAAATTTTTTTAAGTATATACATATATATATATATATACTTTTCCCCTCATTGATTTTTAGAGAGAGTGGAAGGAAGGGAAGGAGAGGGAGGGAGAGAGAGAGAGAGAGAAAGAAAGAGGCACATCAATGTAGAGAGATACATTGATTGGTTGCCTCCCACACACACCCCTATTGGGCAAGGATCGAACCTGCAACCCAAGTCCAGGTCCTTGACTAGGAATTGAACCTGTGACCCTTCAGTGGTAGAGCTTGGACTCTCTAACCACTGAACAACACTGGCCAGGGCAAGTCTGGACCCATTTTTGTTCACTGCTGTATCCCCAGCACTCAGAACTGAGCCTACACATAGTAGGGACACAGTAAGAATCACTGAAATATGAATCAACAAACTAAGACACCATTTGTGACACCATGTCATCACCTTAGCCTCTGACCAGGGTGCAGGCTTCAGGATGGCGCAGATGCTTTCTATCCTACTCACCCAGTGTCCCCAGGGCTACCCGTGCCAAAGTACTTAATAAATATTTAATGAGCGAAGGAAAGAGCAAAGTATACAACTTGGATTTGGGTGGTGTGTTTGGACTGTGCTCCTGCCACAGTCCAAACAGGATTTCATAGGAGTCTGGTTGTCTGTGGAAATCCCCTCCAGTCCCCTGGGGTCCATAATTAAAATGGGCCTGGCTTGAGGCACTTCCAAAGCAAGGACAGAAAGGCTGACTGGCAGAGCTGGGGGTCAGTGGGTGTGGATTCTGCTTTTCCGTTTGGGGCTGACAAACAACTAGGTAACAATTGCAGAAGCATCCTAGCCCAGAGATGCACTTACCTTGTCGAAGAAGTGGAGCCCTTGGCTGCAAGAGAAAAGAAACAAAAGCCAGTTATTTAACCTAAAAACATACTGTGTGTGTGTGTGTGTGTGTGTGTGTGTGTGTGTGTTTTGGAGGAGGGCAAATGTTTGCCTCCAGTAACACTGGGAGAAACTGTTGAAATCGTATTCTCCCAACCATAGAAAACCCCGTGCTCACCCCAGTGGGGTGGCCCATTATCTTGAACTGGGGAAAACCAGGAGCTGGGCCTTCCTGCTTTCTCACCTCCGGGAATTGCCAAAGGTCAGAACCCAAAGCAGCCGTCACCACACTCCTCACCAGAGACCCTGCATCAAGCCTGGGTCCCAGCCGTGGCCTTTCCCTGCTGGAGAACAGATCCTAGCAGGACTGTGAGCTGGGGAGCAGGTGTGAATCCCACTTCTGCCACCAACTCACTCTCTGTGTGGGCCTGGATGGGCCCTTTCACTCTGAGCTTGGATTTCAGCTCTGACTCACAGGACTGGACTGGGCATTCATTTATTTTCACATCACCTTTCCCAAAAAGGATCTTGGGAGGAAAGAAAGAGTCCATCTGGTTCAGAGATTTTTAAACCTATGATATGGGGCATCCCACAGAGAAGCCACTGGGGTTCAGCCACTATTTGATTCAAATTTCACTGCAAAATTGTAATTAAAAAGCAACATGCACACTCAAATGTGCTCTGCACCTCTTGTCAGCAGGCTGGAGGCTGCCACAGTGCAGCCATTCTCACTGCTGGGTTAATGCTTGGGGCTTGGGCAGGTAGTGGGTTTTAGGTGAGCGGGTAGCAGTAGGAAGGTTCAGCTCACCATCTGACATCTGAATGGAGGCTGATGGGTTGCAGAGCACTAAGAAGTAAGAAGTCTCAGGGAGTCCAATAACTGATCACCCCATTTTACACCAAGGAGATTGGGTGACTCCTTACAGTCACACTAATGGTAACTGGTAGAATAGAAATGAAGACATCTCGCTGAGACCAGTTTGGCTCAGTGGACAGAGCATCAGCCTGGGGACTGAAAGGTCCCAGGTTCAACTCTGGTCAAGGGTATGTATCTTGGTTGCGGGCACATCCCCAGTGGGGGGCGTGCAGAAAGCAGCTGGTCAATGTTTCTCTCTCATCGATGTTTCTGACTCTCTGTCCCTCTCCCTTTCTCTCTGTAAAAAAATCAATAAAATATATTTTTTAAAAATGAAAATATCTCACTGTATGATAGAGGATGAGTGGATCCTTCCAGGAACCAATGAGGGAGAAGGGGCATCTCACTAAGGTGAAAGTGATGTGCAGTACGATTCCTAGAGTCCCACGGCCAAGGACTGAATCCTGGCCCTCGCACTTACCCATGCCTCAGTCTCCTCATCTGTAAAATGGGTTTAATAATACCACTGCAGAAGTCTGAACCGTGCCTGACACATCAGAAGGGCTGTGCGAGTGCTAGCTGTCACTATCACTGGAGCATATGTTTGAGAACTGGGCTCTGTACGTACAGACTCACCACCCAGGTCTGGATGGCCCGCACCCATGACTACAGCTCTCCAAACCGCCACTCCTCCTCTGGAACACCCGGTCGCTGATGCCTTCGCCCCCAGTAATGAGCTCAGGTGTGCTAGGAGTGACATGGTGTCCAGGGATATGGCTCTAGACCAGGGGCTGGGATTTTCCTAACAGCCATTGTGAGCTCTCCCCTCAATGGGCTGGCTTGTCCCTGTGGTGGGCCCGGAGTCCTTCCTGTGTGGGGCTCCCCAGGAACTTTAGGGAAACCCCTGGGAAGATCACTTGCAGAAGCTCCTCCAGATTCCAGAGATTTGGGCCTGACTCTAGCCCTCCTGGAATGGGAGCTTGAAGCTCGGCCAGTATTCATCGCTAAGCCTTCCAGCCAGCCCAGGAGGGAGGGGCAGCCTGGGGGCAGAGGTGAGGGTGCAGAAGACTGCCGAAGCATGCCCCTGGAGCTGAGCCTGTGGTCGGACACAGAAAAGCAGCTAAGGACCGCACTTTACGGGCTGTGGCACATGGTAGTTCGTCACCAGTACTTTTCAGAGAAGTTAGGGTAGACTCTGACAAAAAAGAAAATACCACAGTTCTAATTTCATCTATGGGGCGTGCATGTGTCAGGTTGACATATAAAATGTATTTCTATCACTTGTAGTCAAATAAGTTTCCGAAACACTGGCTTAAACTTGTCTCTTTCGAGAGCAGAAAAGAGAACTTGCATTTTTCGAGGCCTGAGGATGTGTCAGAGCTGTTATTTCACATGAGCTTCTTAGGCTTCATAACTATCCTTCAACACAGGCATTACTATACCCATTTTTCAGGTGAGCAAACTGAGGCTCCTGCAGGCCAAACTGATTGTTTCAGATCTACAACAGCTCTGGTTTGTTTTGACTCCTAAGGCAGAACAGGAACTACACAAACAGACACACAGACACAGACACACACACACACACACACACACACACACACACACACACACGATTTACCTATGGAGGTAGCTCATATTTAATGCTGACGACAGGAGATAACATTTATTGAGCACTTGCTGTGCCAGGTAGCCTCCTAACTTTCACATATATCACCCACTTAATCCTTCCAATAGCTTTGGGGGTGGGTGCTGGTGTGATCCCTACCCTCTTCCAGCCTCCTGCCTAGGGGCTGGGCATGTAACTGGACACGTAAGAGGAAAGCAAATGTTGGCCGGGGGTTCGTGGGAATATTACTTGCTCTCTGAGATCCTCTCCCCACCCTGCAGCTCCGTTTCCCACCTCGAGGAAGTGCCATGAGGAGGCACGGCCTGGAGCAGAGATGCGGTCTTGCACCCACGAGGGGACCCACACCCACCCAGACCCACCGGGTGAGGGTGTCGCACCAGCACTGCTCCCTCTGGACTTCTATCTCATTCCTGGAAGTAAGTGCACATCCTAATGGTCAAGCTATGGGGCGTCCAATGCCCTCCTGCGGCCTCCCCCTTTGGAAAGGACAGCCTGGGGCCAGACTCCTGGGGGAGAAGCAGGGAATGCACCCACCTTTCTTCTGTCGGACTCGCAGGAGATAGAGGGCGGCCATCAGCAGGGCCACCAGCAAGGCACACACCACGCCCACCGCAATGAAGATACCATTCAAGTTCCTACCCTCACCTGTAGACAAGGCAGAACAGAGGCTTCAGGTGCGCAAATGAGAACCAGAGGAGCACCACCCACCGCCTCTTTGCACCCCTGGATGGGCCCCGTTAACTGAGAGCATCTGGCTGGGTTTCCTCGGACGTTTCGAGCCTCACGGGCACGTTCGTGGTTCTGCACACACATCCCCACATGGGTCAACTGCGGATAACACACAAACCATGTCAAGGTGCCAGGGGGAGACCGTGTGGTGCTGCAGCCGTGGTGGAAACTGGACTGCAGGACGAGGACAGACACATCACTCCCGAGGAACACAGCCTGTTCTCCGTATCGGCCTGAACCAGTGGCCACCGAGGCGGCACAGGCCCGTTCAAACTCCGAATCACAATGAGGATGGTGAGGAATGGCCACTTGCAGGTGACTAGTGGACTCTGCAGACCTCTCAGAGGCTGCCCACTGAATAGTGCCCGAGACCAGGCAGAGGGTCTCTGAATCCAGACACCGAAGGAAACAAGGACTTGGCTGGCCCCGGGGCATAGGAAGGGAACCTACACTGGAGCACAGTGGGCAGCGGGAGCAGGGCTGAGCTGCAGAAACATGGGTTCAAATCCGTGCCCCGAGTGTGTGACCTCGAGCCAGTCACCTAAACTTCCACACACTGGCTTCCTCTTGTGTTATTGATGCCAAGAATAATCTCTACCACGTTGGATGGCCCAGAAAATTAACCAGCAACTAACCAAACAACCAACTAACTCACTCTTTCCTCCTTTCTAAAGGGATTTCCTACTATGTCCTAAAGTTTCCTAGCAGATGAGACTCAGAGCTAGGGTCACAGCTCCTCTCCTTCGGCACTGCCAGGGAGCAATCGGAGACCCAGAGAGAGGCTTTAACTCGTCCAAGGTCACTCTGCAGGTCTGGGAAAGGACCAGAGATTGACCGCACACGCTGCTCCGAGTGCAGGCCTCATCCAATGAGAAGCAGGCATCAGTGACATCTATGGGCACCCTGACGGGGCCCCAGCCTTCTCTGGAGCTCTCTGGCCCCTTGAAGGATGCACAAAGGAAAGAAATGGCCTTTATTCTAACCCACTCAAAGGGTCTGCTATGTCCAGGGCATAGCCATGCTATCGATGGAACATTCCACGCTGGCACCGAAGTGCCAACTAGGTGTTGCCCTTGTGAAGAAGAAGGGAGATGCACGCCAACATGTCGGAGGGGAGCCGAGAGGATGACACCCTGGCACCTTTGACTCTCCCAGGAGGTGGCAGCATTACCAGTGTCTTCAGTGAGCACGCACTCGGGCCTGGAAATGCCCTCTGGGAAATGGTCCCATAGAAAGAGTTGTGCGTGTAACACAATGCACAAGGACATGTACTGCAGCAGCGGTTACACTAGACAGAAGCCACACACACCTTGAAGCCCCATCCTGCTCCCTGTGGGGCAGACGTGAAATGGCAACCAGGGTACCAGGCAGAGGTTAGACAGAGCCAGGAAGAGGCAGGGGCCGACATGGCGGGTGAAAGCATGAGTGTGAGAAGATAGCAAGAGGCAGGCATTGTGGTGGCCTCCTGCCCTCCCTCGCTCTTTCTTTTCTCAATGTACATGGATGTCAAAAGATCTATCTAGGTGGGCGCCAAACTCTTACCAGTGGTGACAATGGAGTGTGGGATTTGGGGAGGGGAGCTCACTTCAAAATGCTACTTTGGATCTATAGATTTCTAGGTTATCCTACAAGCAGCATGAATTACTACTTATAACAGTAAAAGTAAAGATAAACTCTAGTCAGAGCCGGGTCAGTTAAAGTGGGGCCTCACCAGGGGGTTCATCTGGGTCCTTCTGGCGAGCCGGGGCCTCCACGGTGACATTTTTGGTGACCGCCGGCTGCCCATCATGCTCCACCTGGCAGGTGAGCATCGCATCCTCCCTGTGGGCAGACAGATTCACCAGGAGCCAGCTCCTCCAGCTGAAGGTCCCATCCTTGTTCTCAACGAGGGTCGGGGCCGTTTCCGTGCGGGACATGTTTCCATTCTCCAGCCAGGTCAGCTGTAGGCGCTGGGGATAGAAGTTCTTCACCAGGCAGGTGACATTCTTCTGTTTCTCTGACACCATGTGCTGGGTAACCTCCAAGGTGGGTGGAACTGAAACAGCACGGGGCATAGCTCTGACCTCATGCAACACAGATCAGGGAGGAGGGCTCCAACCTTAGCTCCCCCACCACAGTAAGGGTATCTCAAAGGGCAGGTGCTCAGCCACCGATGGTGCTCTTCCACATGAATGAAATCACTAAGCACAGGAGCCTGCACACAGTAGGTGCTCAGGGCCTCGCAGCTCCTGTGAGAGTAATATGACTGAAGTGAAAAAGCACAGCCCACATGCAGTGGGATATTGTAACTGGCCGAAAATAAGTGAAATCGCCAAGCACATGGGAGCTTGGCTTATTGTAGGTGCTCAGTTACTGGGGCTGCTATTGGTCAAGTAGATGAAACTACCAAGTACAGTGGTGGCTGTGCACCTGACAGTTGCCATTAAACAGTGGTGAGTGATGGGCACATCAAGGTGCCTGGTGAAGGAAAGGACTGTCAGGAATGAGATTCCAGGAAAATCAAACTCTGGAGCAAAGAGCAGGGGGAGGAGCATGTTTGGAGGACAGGGGCCAGGTGTGGGCGTGGACTGGGTGTGAGGGGCATCTACCTCGGATGGTCTCAGACAAGTTGGCAGTCCCACGAAGAGGCGGGTCCCCCTTTAGGGTGTCGTGGGCCACCTGGCAGATGACCTGGGAGCGAACATCCCCCGGGGCCAGCAGCACCCTGGCTGTGCTGGAGATGCTGTAGGAAGGGCTGTCTCCCTCTGGGTCCACGGTGGTCTGGGAGGCTGGCAGCTCATTCCCATCCTTGAACCATTTCAGGATGATGTTTCTCGGGGAGAAGCCTTGAGACTGGCAGGTGAAGCTCACTGTCTGCCCAGGCGGTGACCTGCCCGTGGGACCCGATACCACAGGGGGAGAGGGTTTGGCTTTAAAAGGAACATAATAAACAACGAATATGATTGTGAATATCACCACTAACGATAAGCATTGACACTGTCAAAACTGTCTCATATACTGTTTTTTTTTTAAATCCTTCTATTAATTCCGGGAGTGTCATCATCCCCATTTTAAGGGGGAAACTCAGGTCCCCTGAGTGAGGGGCAGGGCCAACAAGTAAATCCAGGCCAGAGTTCAAAGTCACCTTCTTTCCTCTTCAGGTGATGTCCCACCAGTTAGCCCAGGGACAAAATTACCGAACAGTCTCACTCTTCATATTAACTCTCCTAGCTGGCCTCGCCTGAAAATCTTCCAAACTTCAGAGAAAACGTCCCAGACGTAGACGCAGAGGAAGCAGTGGGGTAGCAGGACCCCATGACAGCTGAACCCCAGCTGGCCAGGGAGCATCCCAGTTCCCATCGGTGAAATGGGGCAGCAGACATTTCTCCTTCCCAAACTGCAGTGAGGGTTAAGTCAGGCAATGGAAGCATTTTTGCTCTGAGCAAAACAGAAGATGCTTCACAAAAATAAAGAAACACAGATCCATTTTGAAGTTAATGTTTACCCAGAGCTCTCCCTCCAGGTGTTTATGAGTTACTCCATAGTTCTCATTCGTTCCACAAATATGCTTGGGGCGGGAAGGGGGAGAGGGGTCTAGCTCATCTGGACCAATCCCAGAGTTGGAAAGGGAGAAGACAATGGCTTTTTTTTTCTTCTTCCTGTTTTGGGTTCTTCTCTTGGGTCAGTTTGGGTTTGAACACACAGATCACTGAGTGCCGAGAAAGCCAAAGGTGGTTTATTTCTTAATCTTTATTAAATTAGAAGAGGCAGAGACACAGGCCTAGGAGCAGACTGGACTACTATGTCCTGAAAGCATCCTCACAACGGGGATCAAAAGCGAGAGCGGTTTCTCCCTGTGGAAAGGGCTTGTAGGGCGTCTCCACGTTGTGAGTTATTATTACCCAACCCCTTCGCTAACTGTGGGCAGACAGCAGATATTAACAAGAACTTGCACCTGTAAATACCTAACTTACTTCCTGAAACTCATCAAACATTTGAGGACATCGATAAGGGAGTGTCACTTGAATCATCAAGTGGTAAAAGCTCCAGCAGTCTGGACGCCTCTAGAGGTGCTGGGATCAGTGGCTGTTTATTGAGAAAACTTGGCATCCTGATGCTGGGCTGGTCCCTCTGGGCACTCAGCCCCTCGTTTTCCCACTGCCCTGAAGGCAGGCCTTGCGTGGTCTCAGGAGGGGATGAGGATGAGCGAGGACCCAGCTGGTCTAGGGTGCAGGGAGGAAAGCCAGGGCCCATCGCACCACTCATAGGACCGATTAGTTTTAGCATCTCAGTTCTTCATCCTTGACCCTTGGGGACTGGCTCTGTACAGAGTGGCTGAGAGCACTATCCTCGTAAGGAGAGTGAGGATGTCTATCACACAGAGCCTGGCATACAGGGGCAGGCAAAACACAGAGTTTATTCTTTTTTTAACTATATTTTATTTATCTTTTTACAGAGAGGAAGAGAGGGGGATAGAAAGTTAGAAACACCGACCAGCTGCCTTCTGCACACCCCCTACTGGGGATGTGCCCACAACCAAGGTACATGCCCTTGACAGGAATCGAACCTGGGATCCCTTAGTCCGCAGGCTGACGCTCTATCCACTGAGTAACACCAGTCAGGGCAACAGAGTTTATTCTTATATTCTTATTTTTAATTATTCTATTATTTTCCATAGAAACAACTGCAAACCTACTTTTGCCCACTCCTGTAGAGTAGGTGCTTAATAAATAACACCTACCATGGTTATCATAAGACCCGGCCTTACTAGTTCTGAAACTACCTATTTGTTCTTTTTTTTAAATACATGTATTTTTATTGATTTCAGAGATGAATGGAAAGAGAAAGAGAGAGAGACAGAGAGACAGAGAGACACACAGAGAGAGACATCAACGATGAGAGAGAATCATATCAGCTGCCTCCTGCACATCCATCAAACAGATTGAGCCCATCAAACTGTGACTTCCTGGTTCACAAGTCGATGCTTCAACCGCTGAGCCACCCTGGCCAGGCCCTATTTGTTCTTTAGGCAGTAAGATTACGAAACAAAAGCATAGTGGGGACACCAAGAAAAGTCTCAAACCCTGCTCCCTGCAGCTGCCTTGCAAAACCCAGCTGAAAAAAAGCAGAGAAACCATCAAATTATGGTTCTCCCCTTTTTTTTTTTTTTAATGATCCCCTCCGGAAACAAGTTCGACAAAATGACTTTCAAAACACATCCAAGATCACAGGCGTTTCCCTACAGGTTAGCTCTTTACAGAAGCAGGAAGCGTTTTGCAAAAAGGGAGGACAGGTTTTGTCACTGACATTTTGGTGTGCTAGGGCAGGAAGGGCTGGGGCTGAGCAGGGGTATCTGTGGGGATTCCGACCATTTAGACACACAGGTGTCCCCGGCAATGGAGCTCAGATTTGAACAGTTTGCTGGGCGGCCCCTCCATTAGCTGGAGAAGGCGGGGTGCCACTCCCAGCCCAGGCTGCCCCTCCAGTCGGGCTCATTTTCTTGGGCCTCCGATGAGCTGTCAGGGGCACGTGCTACTCTGAAGCACCTGCACCCTAAGGCTGCTGTTCTCTCAGCCCCAGCAAGGGGAGCGGGGGGGCACCTATGTCGAGGAGCGAGGGAAATGCAAGGTTTCCTGCAGCCTCACAGAGCATCCAGCTCAAGCTCTCTGCCTGGCTCTGCATTAGCATCCTCTGGGAGTTAACAATTCAGCTGCCAGGCCCGAGTCTGAGCAATTAAATCAGACTTCCTAGGGTGGGAGCCAGGGACTAGGGACCAGTTTCCCAAGTGATTCTAATGAGCAGCCAAAGCTGAAAGGCACTGAATCTCACCTTTGAGCCCATTTATACGGAGGCCTGGAAAGTGACCTGTCCAGGTCCCGTGGCTTTCGTGTATCATAGCTCACATCAGACATGTGCATCTCACGACGGGCTGACGCGTACACAGCTGTTTCGCGGTGTTCACTGAACATTTATTCCATGCCGGGCCCTGCTCTAAGCACCTCTCGTGTATTCACTCAGGCCTCATCGCTGCTCTGTGAGGTCAGTGCTGTCACTGACAGAGGAGGACACCAAGGCAGGGAGGGGATGGATGGGTCAGAGGTCACAGAGCCGGGAAGTGGCAGAGTGGGGAGGTAAGCTCATGCTCTCACCCGCTGGGCATTGACCCTCAATGACTTTCTAGACATCCTCTCTACCTTCACAGACCCCTGAGCGGGAGCTGTGATTGTCACCACTTCACAGGCGGGGAAACTGAGGACTCCTGGGAAACCGAGACTCGCCCGAGAGCGCCCAGCGGTGGGGTGACACCCCTGCTCGCTGGGGGTCTGTCCTCTCAGCAGACTCGCTGTATCCTCACACCTTTCTGCAGAGGGTGGTGAGACCATCCACTGACTACAGGTGGGGAAACTGAGGCCCAGCAAAAGAAACTTGGCAACACCATGAAATAGCACCTGATTTGGGGTGCTACCTTGTGCTGGGGTGATTCAGACAGAGCACCTCAAATCATTCACCTCTCCTAAAAGGAGTCCATGATTAGTATCGTTTTACAGATGAGAAAACGGCCAAGGCAAGTGAAGGGGCTGTCTCCTCTACCAGCACTTTGTCCCAGGGACATTTCCTGTCCATCCACAGAGTACGTGTACCACCTCACAACCCCGACACTGACTGCCAGCCTCCTCTTCCCCCGCCCCCTGAGATTCCTGACTTCAAGGAATTATAGGGAGGAGTGGCCTCCAGTGCCGAGGCGGGGGCCTTGTGGCAATAAGTGGGAGAAGGGGCTGCTGGCAGTGAGTCTAGAAGATGAACTCCTGCTCACTGGCCCTCTAGGAAATGCCCCTCCTCTCCCTCAGTCTGCAGAGACAGGGATGCTGCCCACGGCGGTGCTGGGCTGCAGCGACCCCTCTCTGCTCCCTCCAGGCCACTGAGCCAGGCGGCTCCTGCGGCTGCTCCGTGAGGGAGACACCACACAGAAGGGAAGGCCTCCTGGATGCTTCTCTATGCCGAGCCGTGTCGCTGGGACCAGGGTCAGCACATCGCGAGACAGCTGTGTACATGTCTGATGTGGGTTCTGAAGCCGACCTGCCTCTTTCACAGGACCTTTTTGTAAAACACTTCTTGATGAAGAACAGAACAATTCAAGATTTTATGAAGAGAGGTTTGGAGCATCTCCACACTTGGACAAGAACATTGGGGTGTGGCAGAAAGCAGGGCTGTGAGGCCGCTCGGGGTTCAATCTCAGCTTCTGCACCTGCTCATTGGTTAGGTCCTCCCTCTGAGCCTTAGTATCCTCCTCTCTCAAAAGGGCCAACGGAGAGCCCCTGCCACTGGGCTGGCTATAGGAGTAAATGCCATGAGGAAGACAAGGCTCCTGACCGCTCCCACCACCTGCTCTCTCGGCCAGGCCACCCTGAGCAGGCAGATGGGGAAGGGGCAGGACCTCTCTACCAGGAGGCAGCAGATCCGAGTGGTGATGGAGCCACTTACACCTGTGCTGCCTAGGCAAGGGACACACTACTGGGAGGTGTTGTAATACCTGAAAATTCGGGATAAAGCCACCTTCCCTGCCTGTGTCCAGGAGTTGTGGGGAGACCCCGTTGCCACCATGTCTAGGAGGGAACTTTGGTGATACCCACACAAATTAAAATACACACACCCTGTGACCTAGCATTGCCATTTCCTGTGGGCACCTCCCTCTAAAGTAGGGTGATACATGGACAAGGGTATCCCCTATGTCACTGTGTGAATAGCCCAAGACAGGAATAACACATCCATCAACAGAAGACAGTGCATGAACGATGCTGTCTCCTCAGGCTGGAGGGGGAGGCAGCTGTTGAAGGAGGGGCAGCTCTAGGTGCTGATGTGGCTGGAGGTATGGGGAGGTGCCCAATCACCTTGGAGATCAGTGTCTGAATGTGAGGGGCATCTGAACCTTTGAGAAAACAATGGAAGGAGGATTCTGGCTCCTTGTTCAACGGTTTGGTATAATTAGCTTTCATTCAGCACCTACTATGCGTCAGGGAGAGGATCTATGCGTGAGCAGGAAGGAATCTGTCTGAGATCAGATTGGGTCTTGGAATGGTCCCCTCACTAACTGGCCATGTGACTGAGGGCCTGTCACCTCGTGGCCTCAGGCGCCTTCTGTGCCTGGCTGGGCTGGGAAGGATGGTCAAAAGGTGCTGACATCTTAGGATTCAGGATCCTGGGCCTCTGGCAGAAAACCCGAACTGAGCTCTTTTGCTGCCTCTATGGGATGACTCCTGAGTCACCACAGGGGAAGCCTCCTCCCTAGGTGAGGGACATCTGCAATCTCTCTGCTCAGAGTCTCGGTGGCAGAGTGACTGGGTCCCTGCAATAGAGGGATTTATCGGACAGACCCACAGTGAACACCCAGCCTCTGGGCATCTCCTCCCGCCAGGCTGCAAAGTCAACAGTGAATCTGTGCCTCTTGGAAGTTCTTCTTGCATGATGCTTCTGAGGGTGAAATGAAGAATACGTTCTCCCTCTCTCTGCCCTGGCAAGTTTCTCCTCATTGGAGGGAAGGAACGAAGCTTTGAGGGAAGAGCCGTTGCCTGCTTTGTCCTGCAGCTGCCTCAGCACCCAGCGCAGAGCCTGGCTCAGAGCAGGTGCCCAGTGGGTGTCACTAGGGAGGAGCCTCGGCCACGTGGAGGGAGCACTCCCTGGAGGCGGGTGAGGTCTGGCCTTGTGATGGGCAAGTCACTCAGACCTTCAGTTCCCTCATCCTTGCAACCAAGCGGCTGACAGGATTGAAAGGACAGAACTGGGGAGCCAGACAAGCGGGGGTTCCAGACTTTTCCCACCACTGACCAGCCATGATGGCTGAGCAAAGAACATGACATTTCCAGGCCTCAGCATCCCTGGTCTGCAGACAGGGTGAAATCAGACCATGAATCAGATCATGACTATAAGCACCCACCTCCGCACCTGACTCCTAGTTTTTGCTCGAAGATGGAAGTCGCTCTTACTGACTTGTTGTCACACACGAGGGACAAAGGATCCCCCTGTACTCACCGCTCACACTGAGCTGAGTGCCTGCTCCAGACTTGACCTCTGTGTCACCGTCAACTCCTCTGCGGAACTTCACACAGTAGTAGGTCCCTGTGTCTGCTGGGGTGATGTTACTGATGCGGATGGAAAAGTCCGTGTTGTCTCTCCTCGTGGTGTCTGCAACAGGTGTTACTCGGGGGAAGTCGCCTCCTTTGAAAATGTAGATTAACTTCCGGCCTGGCTCTGTCCCTCTGAACCACTTGATGGGCCCCACGGGGAGCAGCGAGGTCAAAGTGCAGCTCAGAATGGCCGTCTCTCCGGCTGCAACAGACACTGGCTTCTGAGGCTGAGTCACCTGCAGCTCCTCACCTGAGTCTACTAGAGGGAAGCACAGAGCAGTTATTTACTCAGCTTATGGGAGCCTGTGGGCTCCCTCAGTATTTATCAGCCGCAGCTTTCATCGACCGAGTGCACACCCTGAGTGGGCCTTGAGCCCAGCACATTACATGTGTCATACATGTAACCCTCACAACCAACCTGTAATGTCAGAGCCTATAACAAATGAGGAAACCGAGGCACGGAGAGGAAGTGAAGTGATGTGGCAGAGAGTGGGTTTGAGACCTGAGCCCTCCCTGGAAGTGTCATGTCTGAGCTGGGCTCTGAATTCAAATCTGAACTTACCAGGAAGAAAGGGGCACAGTGTTCCTATCAGACGGAACAGGATGGGCCAAGGCTCAGAGGTGGTTCAGCATGGTGTGGGGGCGGGGGAGGGAGGACAAGGGGGTTTCCTCTAGGAGTTGAGACTCTGGGGCCTGGCCCAGGAAGCAACCCACCAGCAGGAAAGCCAGGCTCAGCAGCTGGGGCTGGAGCAGGCTGGGAAGCAATGAGGTGGGAAGACTTGGGTTTGGCTCAGGTCTTATGACTGTGACCTTGGCCATCAGTTGGACCACCGAGAAGTTCCAACAAGGACTCTTGTGAGTGGGCTTGACACTGAGCAAATGTGGGGCAGGTCTCTGTGCTGTCCTCTGAGCCTCAATGTCCTCATCTGTCAGTTATATGGCCCCGTTTCCACAGACCAACCAACAGACCTGGGTCAGGACAGGGTCAAAAGGAAGCATTTGGGCCCTGGCTGGTTTGGCTCAGTGGACAGAGTGTCAGCCAGCAGACAGGAGGGTCCCGGGTTTGATCCTGGACACATGCCCAGGCTCGATCCCCAGTGGAGGATGTGCAGAAAGCAGCCGATCAATGATTCTCTCTCATCATTGATGTTTCTCTCTCTTTCTCCCTTTAAAAAAAAAAAAACGGAAGTGTCTGGTCTTTGAAGCCATCTGACCTAGTCTGAAATGGCTCACCATTTATTTACATGTAACCTAGCTTATCCAGTGGTTTTGAGCCTCAGTTTCCTTGTCTAAAAAATGAAGACACCCTTAGCCCTCTCTTTAAGTCACTTAGCATCAAGCTGGGCAGAGGGGAAGTTACTGTCATTGTGTAAGGTACATGCCAGGGAGGCATGTTGCTGATGCTGATAGTCCTGCAGACCTGGGTGCTGGAGACCCACAGGTGGTGGGCATGGTCAGGCTGCAAGGGTTCTAGGCTTGGCAGCTGGAAGGAGTCCTAGAGGTCGGGGTGGGAGGGGCCTGAGCCCCACATTGGAGAGAACTGGAGCACATGACACAGATGTGGGCGGGGGAGTTGGGGGAGTGGAGGCTACAGCCAGGAGGGTGAACAGGCAAGTGAAGATGCTGTGAGAAGGGCCACAGGTGCTCAGAGCAAGTCGCAGCGAGGTCCCCGATTCGGAAGGTGGGGGGTGGGGAGAAAGGACAGATCATAAAGACCTTGGAGAAACACACACACACACACACACAGAGAGAGAGAGAGAGAGAGAGAGAGAGAGAGAGAGAGAGAGAGAGATTAAGTTCACACTGCAGAGACAAAGAGATAGACAGAGGGAGACAGAGAGAGTGAAGCCGGGTGGGCCGGGGGAAAGGGGGGGTAAGAGGCAGGCGAAGGTGGCAGTCTGCTATAGCTGCAGACCATCTGGTCTCTGCCTGGTGTTCCCCTCACCCACAATGTGACCCTGTCCTGCACCGACCTAGGCCACCATGGCCTTGTACATCTGACAGGGTTTCAGCTGATGCCCCGAGCAGCCCCCTCTGCCTCTGGTCAGGCAGGAGGGAGACTTGGTGCATCCGCCCACCAGCAAGTGGCCCGCCACCACTCCACAGGCAGGAGCAGGGAGTCCGAGGGAAGGGAGGCCAGGGACTCCATCCGCCCTCACTGCTGGCAGCCCAGGGCCTCAGGACAGGCCTCTCGTCCCTCCCCTGCCTGTTGTCCCAGCCCTCATCCCCATGGTAGGTGAGCCATGACTCAGATCGGCAGCCGGCGTGCATCCAGACCCTCACGGGTACAGGGAAGAACCCTGAGCCCACAGAGGACAGGGGTTGGGGTGTAGCTGGGGGCCAGTAGTGAGGCACACAGAGGAGGTAGCAACAGCAGCTGCCAACAGCATCCGGCCAGGTATATCCCAGTGGGCCTGCCTTCCAGCACGGAGACTGGGGAACTGGAAATGCCGCTGGGAGGCAGCACAGGCTGGGACCAGCAGGCCTGGGGAGCTGCCCCCACCACAACCAGCTGGACCCCGCTTCCCCTGGGCCTCCATTCCACTGCCCCACCATAACTAGGAGGACCTGACAGAGGTGGATGTGGGTGCTTGCTGCACGGATGCTGCTTAAACTTGAGTTTGCGCCCCCATTATGATCAGATGTATTACTTATATGCCCAATTTTCTCTGGCTTCTCACGACCCCCCAAGCAAGATGTAGGATTCACAAGGGTCTTTTTCCCACCCCATCTCCAACAGTGTCTGACACACACCGGGCCCTCAATAAACACATGTTGAGGGCACGCATGAACGAAGGAAGGAGCGGTTCACTTGCTCCCAGGAAAACCCCTCTCCGAGCCTCTTTCCTTATCTGTTCATGGAGCTGCCATAGGCATATCCGGGCGACAGGCAAGCCTGGAGCCTGGGACTGCGCCTGGCCCACAGAAGATGCCTGGGATCCATGGGAGTTATTATTAGCCTCATCAATAACACCACGCGGGCTGTGAGTCAGCCGTTGTGAGGGGAGCGGTGTGAGCAGAAGAGGCTGCAGAACAGGCGTGTGCGTGTCGGAGCAGGTCTATTCCTGTGGTGCCGTTGGAAGCCCGCAATCACACCCGGGCAGGCGACAATAAAATCTGGAGCTGTGTAGGGCTGCCCTCCCCACTCCCTTTTAAGTTCCCTTTACCAACTGCAGCCGGATTTCGGCGGCTTAATTAATTAGCTAGTGTTTATAAAGCGTTTGAAGAATTTTAAAAGTGCGACGTAAGTGCCAAATATTATTTTAATCTGTGTATGTGTGTGTGTTTTCCAGCAGAGAGTGTTTTCCCTGCTTGCTTGCTTTTCTTTTTCTCTGCAGGTTCTGTTCTGGGAACCGGGCTTGTTAAAACCCACTCCTGCGGTTCTGGGTCCGGGGTCATCATCCTGGCATCCCGGACAAAACCCTCTCCTGCCTTCCTGGCAGAGAGAGAGAGGATGTCCAGGGCCTGAACCACCCGTCTGGGGGGAGGGCGGCTGGGCGGGCATTCTCACACGCTGCTGGTGGGAGTGGAAATTGGAGCATCCTTTCGGGAAAGCACTTTGGCAGAATGTACCAAAGGGGTGGGAGCTGTTTGAAGTGGGGTCCTGCATAACGATTCTGAAAAAGTTGGGGAAAACCCCAAATGGTCAATGAAAGGGGGTGGTTCGGGGAACCGTGGCCTCTCCCCTAGATGGAACTGCAGGTAGCCATAAAAAGCGACCATCCCGAGGCCTGTGGCAATCTGGAAATTTCTGCATGGCGTAATTTGAAATGATGTTGTGATTATGCAAAGCACTGAGAGAAAACAAAAAAGTATAAAAAGAAAATAATGATCACAGAATACCATCAAGGACAACTGAGACCCATATTTTGATGTAGTTAAAATATGAGTGAATAAAAACAATGTAAAATCAGACTCAGTTAAATAAGGCTGCTTGTATGTGTAAACCTTCGGCTTCATTTATTCAGTTCTGACCAAAATGAAAAATTGGAAATACCCTAACGTCTAAGAAAAGGGTACTGGTTGGTCCCATGATGTTGAAACCCCCACGTGATGACCGAGTCTACAGCCACGAAAATGATGGTGTGGAATTTCAATTATCGACGCAGAGATATATTAGAAATTCACAAGGAGTTACTGAGTGACATTTTCAGTGGGATCACAAACTTCTAGCTTTGAAAAAAAATGATATATGATATTAAAGATTAGCAGAGATTAATTGTGAGCAGTAGACTTACAAGGGATTTTGTTTTTATGTGTTCTGTTTGCATTACTTGCGCAATAAAAAAGAAGGGAAAAGCTATGCTCTCAGTATGCTCATGACTTCGTAAAATAAAATAAATCTGTATGTAAATAAACAGCTGCAAGGTGGTATACAAGGCTATAAAACACTTCTCCCTTTGGATCATGAATCTAACGCCGATAGGTTTCTCTTTTCTTTTCCTTCTATTTCGGGTATTTTTCAGATTTTCTAAACTAGATGAATATTAAGGAATATTTACAGTATCCCACTTAGTAATGAGAAAAATCTATGTGTGTGATATGTAGATTACACACACGTTAGTTGTTTGAGTGAACCTCCCTTCCAAGAAGTCTGCCTTTTTTGTTCACTACTCCTGCTACGGTGAGTAGCACAGAGTAGATGCTCAAAAAACATTTGCAGACTGACCGACCGATCAAATGTCTAGGGGAAAAGGTCTGGAATGGTAAACACCATAAAGTTGAGGTATGTGATGACTAGGAAATAGGACCGGGGTGGGCAATTTTCTTTTTATTCTATGGAAAACAATATATTGAAGCCTCTTTTTTTTTTGCAGTGAACATTTACTGCTCTGGGAAAAAAAACCTCAAGTAATGCAATAAACTGTGTGAGCAAGTTTTCTAATGGAGAAGTCAGCACAGTGGGTGGTGCCTGCCCCGTGTGCATGTTGTAAGAGGAACTGTGTCCACAGGATGCGGGAGCCCACAGCGCCGGGGCGGTCAGCGGTGAATTACTAGAATCTACCGTGCACCGGGCGGGCCCTGGGCGAAGGGCTGTGGACGGCCCTGTCCTTGGCCCCCTGGAGCTCGCTCATGAGCAGAGAAGATAGACTTTAAGAAACAAACCAAGTGATTACATTTGGAATGAACCACAGCCTCCTAGACAAGTGCCTCCTGCTGCCATCTCTGACCCCATCCCGTGACCTGCTGCTCCCACGGAAACCAGATGGGGGCTGGGAACGGACCAGCGGTCCTGGGTAATGTTTTTCTGTGTTCATGCCTGGCTTTAGAGACTAAGAAAAAATGAAAACGATGTTCATTAGGAGTAAAACAAATAAGCATGGGTGCCTTTCTGATGGGAAAAACAAATCAACTGAGAACCAAAACTTGCTGGAAAGAAACAGGGCCACTGTGATCCCTGGACATGATTCCTGCAGACGCCTGTCGCATCGAGGCACCGAGAACAAAGCAGAAGCACACGTCTGCCCGGAGCCAGCCTTTCCCAGACCAGTGCTCACTGCCTCTGGCGCACAGGAGGGGCCTCAAGGGCTGGGTGGAAGCCACCCACCAGGTTTCTGAAAACTTGAGAAGCCCTGGGCCCAGGAGGCTGCGGCGAGGGCTCTTGGCTGTGCCTGAGGCTCAGCATCCCCCGATGGTTCAAATGACAGTCCACTGGCCCCGCTCAGCCTCACAGCAAGGCAAGCGTGGCACCCCTTCCCTGACTACTATCATGATCATTACGGCGAGGGTGGAGGTTGGGGAGGGGGGCCTGCTGGTTTATCAGCCCACGAGCACAGCAACGCCTCCTCAGGCGCGGCCAAGGCGTCTTCTGGGTTATGATCCGATGACTGTGAGTGTGCAGTGCAGGAGTGTGGCTGAGAGTCTGCACGTGGGTGGGAAAGGGAGCAGATGTGGGAGTGTGTACAAATGTGCCTGAGGGGGCCAAGTGCAAGCACTCACACACGTATGCATGGGGGCATGTACACAGGTGAGCATGTGCAGAGATGATGCATGTGTGCAGGAATGTGCGACGGAACAGCGAACAGGGGCACGAGTGGTGTGAACTGTGTGCACAAGTATCTGAATCCTGGCTGGCGCGGGAGTGTGTGAGCATGTGGGTGGCAGGAGAGGGTGAGTCTGAGCCGATGCCTGGGAAGGGTGTGAGCGTGACAGGGCATCTGAATGTTCTGGCAGGAAGGGGAGTACAGAAGAGACATGCACGTGAGTGGGATGTGTATACGTGTGTGTGTGTGTGTGTGTGTGTGTGTGTGTGTGTGTAGGGTGTGTGCACAAAGAGACTACATGTGCAACAGGGGCGGTGTACATGCGTGTGTGATGTGAGAGATGTGTGCTGACATAGTGTGGGAGAGCAGAGACGACAGTATGTGGAGGCCCACTGTGTGTATACATGCTATGTGTCCATGTGCCCAGCTGTGAACATGCCTGGCACGTGTGAGTTTCCAGGTACAAGCATAGGAAGGAGGAGGGTGGGAGAGATGCTTCCTTCAAGTCTATCTGGTGGGTGGGTCCTGCATTGCTCCTGACACAAGTCTTGCCCATGAGAGGAGGCTCACGCCTTTACTGACCCCGCTTACTACCCGTGGCCACGGACACGGCAGTGAAGAGGCCACCTGGGACTGCCCTGCTGAGCTCACGGCGCTGGGAGGAGGCCAGGGTGTCTGGGCTGACGCAAGGCGGGAAGGGTTAGGGGGGGTGGGGCGGGACCTGCGTTGGTTGATGGCTGTGGACTCTGCAGTTCCCAAGGGAGCTCAGGATCCGAGGCAGGTTGACCAGGGCTCTGGCAGCTGTGGCTAGTCATTGATTTTTCTCTGGACTCAGACTGACTCATTCATGCCCTCTCAAAGCTCACTCTGCTGCCAGTCCTTGTCCTAGATACCACAGGACATAGCTGGGTAAGACAAGTCCCTGTCCTTGTGAGGTAGAGCCCTAGACATGGGCAATACCATGTGCAGGGTGATCAGTGAGCAAGAAGAAGCATGGGGTGGGGATCTTGGAAGAGGGGTGCTATCTGGGATAGCTTCCTGGAGGTGGTGGCCCCTAAGCTAGGTCTTGAAGCCTGACAGAAGCTAGGGAGAAGGGAAGGCATTCCAGGAGGGCAGACCCTATGAGGGAGGATACAGAGAGAGAAAAGGGCTCTGGACAATCCAGGGACCAGAGTCCTTGCGACATGCTTGTTGGCCCGTGCAAGCTGGGATAGGGCCAACCTGCGGCTGGGCTAACCTGACACCCTACAGGATGGCTTCAGTTGCCGTCTGGACAACAGGCCACCACCGGGAGCCATCTACTGCTGCCAATGTATAAACCCACTGTGCGAAGATACCCCAGGTACTGTGGAAGCTACCACCTGCATTGAAGCCAGCAAAAGTGGGGGGACACGTGGCCTTGCAAATAAGATGGGGCAGGCCCAGCAGGCTTAGAGTACTCCCTTCTTCATCCCTGGCTCCAGACAACTCAGGGAACTGGCACTGTGCCACATCCTTGCAGGGGAAGAGTAGACCCTGGTAAGCCCTCCGTGTAGCAGGCAAACTCTTAAGATGCCAACAGAGTTTAAAGCTCAGGCTCCAGTCTGTCTCATTTCTGGGGGGTGGCTTGCAATGTCACTTTTCTCTAAGCCCCACTTTCCCACCTGTGAGCAAAGGAGCACCACCATCTCTCCCCCTAAGGCTCGATGGTCAGCGGTCCAAAGAGCAGGACCGAGCACTGGACACATCTCAGATCCCCTTTGTCCAGCATGGCTCTCTATTAGCAGATCCTGCCAGCTCCACTCCCAAAGCTCGGTCAGACTCATCTTTCCTTACACCTCGCCTACACCCCCACCCCATATCTGGGCCTTGGTTTCAGTTTCTGAACTGGCCTCCCCGCCTCTACTTCACTTCTCTCCAATGCATCCTTCTCCGAAACCTGAGCCAGGGAGCAGCCTTCCTTTGCTCAGAACTCCCTTCCCCACCCCTCTTCCCCTTTTTCCTCCCAACCCCCCTCACTCATTGAACTCAGAGTGAGACTCAGGGTCCTCTGGTGGCACCAGGACCCTATAGCCTTGCTCCCAGTCACACCAGATTCTCTACTCATCCCAGGGCCTTTGCACTTGCCACGGCCTCTACCTGGCACTCTCACCCCCTACATAGCTACAAACTGGCTCCCTCACCTCCTTCAGACCTACCTGAGAGGCCTTTCCCGGCCGCCCTGTACAAAATATTGCCCCTCAATGCCCCTTGCTCTGCTTTATTTGTCTCCTATCACCCACCAGCCAACATACTATGTTAGGGTCCATCTCCTTACCCTAGACATACTTATAAGCCTTCTGAGAGTTAGGATTCAGCTCTGTCCCCAGCAGCACCCTCCAGGCTTACACCAGGCCCGGCATTGGGTGAATGCACGTTTTGGTTTGGATTCCACACTGGCATTTAAAAGGCCTACAACAAGTCTTAACCCTCCCTGGTTCCTCATCAGTAGAATGGGGTAATGACCATCATCGTAGTAGCACCAGGGTTGCTTTAGGATGAAAGAAGGACAGAGCTCTCAGCACGGCGCCTGGCCGTTCCCACACCCGGATATTTCGGGCTGGAGGGATGATGCACGGTCACAGCCTGCAGTGTGAGACGTTAAGGATTCACTCTGAGGCAACACCAGCTCTGCCCCCAACGTGAGCACAAGACCACTCAGAGCGGGGCCTGAGAGCAGGCTGCTGGCCAGGCGACTGGCCGGGGGCAGGGAAGGCCACAGGCCCGGTGAGGGTTTGTTGGGTTTAGAGGAGACCTGCTTGCAGCATGGCCCTGTTTGCAGAGCAGGAAGGAATGACTATCAGTGTGTGTGTGCGCTCGCTCGGTGAATGTCCTTTGTATTTACCAGGCCCCGGGGAGCCAGCGGAGGCGGGGCAACATGCAGGAACACTCACCCTCACCATTCGCTGCACCTAGTGCCTCGACAACCTAAGGACCTTCCTGCTTCCCTCTTGCAGGGGAGAAACTGAGGCCAGGAGAAGCTGAGAACCCAGGTGGCGTCCTTCCAACCTCCAGGCCCAACTGCTCCTCTGGATGGCCCGGTGCTGCCGGCCATGCTCTCTGTGCTCTCCTGGGCACAACGTGTGGATGAGGCCAGACTGGGCAGCCCTCACTTAACTGTCACAACAGCTGACAGCCTATAGCTGAGGAAGCTCAGACCCTGAGAAGCAGGCAAGAGGCAGAGAGGGCTCTCGAACACACCCATCGTCTGCCATGGAAGCTCCAGTACAAGCACTTCTCCTGGAGACAGGGTCCCCTCCAGCTCAGGCTGCCAAGGACGCACACACATTTTCTCGCCGAGATACAGGCCCCTTAAAAGCGACACGCATCTATTAAACGGCATTTGCCAAGGTTTCAGCACACTGCTGCCTGCAGCAGTCAGTCTCTGGACAGACGAGATTTTTCCCCAAGCTGACACTATTCACTGATGCCTTTTATAGCGCCTTTTGCAGCTCACGAAAGCACTTTCCATGGCTCTTAATTCCCTTAACCCTCCCTCACCAGTCCCTACGCAAGAGGAAATCGTGGTAGTGTTTCCATTTCGCAGAGGGAGAAACTGAGGCTCAGCTGGGGCAAGACACTTGCTCCCGAGCACAGCGCCAGGAAGCAGCAAATACTGGGTCCATATTTAAGTGTGTGGCCCAAAGTGTGTGCCATTTCACTGCCTCTCCTGCTAGAGAAGGGCTTTGGGGTGTCATCAAGGTGAAGGACAGATGGGTATCAGGGCTGGAGCATCAGGGCTGGAAGGGACCTGCAGGAGAGCAGCCACGCTGAGCCTCTGCTTCACAGAAGGAGAAATTGAGACCCAGAGGGTCAGCATAGTCAGTCTCAGGTCTCCTGGCTGGTAAGTGATAGCATGAGGACTCCACCTGCTCTTTCAGCCCAAACCATGAAATGATGATCACACAACAGTAACGGTAATAGTATTAATGGCCTATAAGCACCCAACAACCGACATTGCCTGAGAGTGCAGTGGATTGTGCCCCGTTTCATGTTTTGCCTGCTCATTCCCTCACGGTGTCTACACTGGGGCAAGTGGTTCTGTGCAGCCAGAATCTTAAGCCCACCCTAGCTGACAGTGATATTTTTGCGCTTCCCGATTCTTCTGGGATCCTAATGTCAGCACAATGGGCAAGGGATTGTGGTGTGTTCCTGGCCCTGGCCACAGAGGGACTATGTAGTAGTTAGGGC
>PVJN01027348.1:0-28176 GCA_004026805.1 Lasiurus borealis
AGAGGAGGGGCAGGGCTGTGGGAGTCAGATAGATTCTCTAATTATTCCGAGTTCTTGGCACCTCAAGGGTGCGCGTGCTTTCAGAGGTGTTACAGCTTAATTAGTGTTTATTCAAATACACTGGTTTGCTTTGCTTTACAATCGCTGCACACTACCTGGAAACGGGCTTTGAAAACAGTCCTACTGATTTGGGGGGGGGGGCGGGGGGGTAAGAGTCAAATTCTGCCAAGTTCTTCACGCGGAGGCTGTGAGCCCAGGCCAGTTGGGAATGGCCAGGAGTGATTCCTGGTACCTTCCCTGCTCGGCAGAACTGGAGGTGCATTTCCATGGTCCTCACGCCCGTTTAGGCCGAGAGCTGCGGTGAGCGTACCGGAGACTAACGAGATCGCGCGCCTGAGATGGAGTGTCCCCCTGAGATGCAGGCTGTGCTGCTGTGTCCCCCTGAGATGCAGGCTGAGCCGCTGTGTGCCCACCGGGTGATGTCAATGCCGGGGCAGCGGACAGCGGGCAGCGGCTCCCGGCAGACCCCGTGGGCACAGGGAAGCCGGCCCAACCCCAGCGGCCACATCAGCGTCCCTGCCCTCTGCTTGGCCACTCTCTGGGCCCAATGCCAGGGGCACATCGGGGGTCCTGGTGGGGTGAGCCCCTTGGAGGGTTGGCTGGAGCCGCCTCTCAGTCCTCCCACCTCCCTGGCACATCTGCTCTGCTGAGGGTCCCCTAACAAAGGCCTGGAGCCACTAGCTCACGGGGCCCGCGTGGGAAGCTGCGTGTTTGACACGTGCCTCCCAGGACACAGGGGCACAGTGTGCCGCAGCAGCGGGTACGGGGGGTCTCTGCTGCCCGCCAGCCGTCTGCAAGCCGCAAGCGAGCTTTTGTGGGTTCCCTGCTGCTTGGAATTCCTGCAGCCAGCCTGACAGCTCTGGGGTCACCCTGGGGAGGGGGTGCGATGGGGAGGAGGGGACCCCGGCAGGCTGGAAGAAGGGCCCAGGGGACGGAGACCCCACCCAGGAAAGCAAACCCTCGCTGCAAAGCGGCAGCAGGAACACCCCGAGAATTGGGGAGCAGGCCCGCCTCCGCCTTCACCCCCATTCCAGGCCCTGCAGCAGCTCTGCACTCGCTCTGCCCCCCACTCCTCACCCGGCTCCCCCATCACAGCCCCCCACACCCTCGGCCCAGGCAGGGTTTGTGTTCAGCATCAAATTAAGTGTTCGTGACAGCTCGCCGCAAGTTATTAAATGCGAGTCCCCGCCACACGGCCGGCCTCCCGGTGGCGGGGCGGCCCCGGAGCCAGGCCGCCGGAGGCCCCGCCCGGCCCCGCACAAAGAGCCTTTGAGCCGGAGGGCGGCCGCTCGGGCCCGAGCTGCAAACGGTTTGATTTCCGTGATCCCCTTAAACAGGTCGGCGAGCGCATTAAACCCCAAATCCCCGCTCACTGCTAAGCCGCGAGGTCTTTAAGCCATGACCGCGCTCGGGAGGAGGGAGGAGGGAGGGGCGCCGAGTCAGCGGAAATCTCAGACACCGGGGTCCAGCAGGAGCCCCGGTTTGACAAGTGAGAGGGACGATGCGCAGCCAGCCAGCGTGCGGGGGACACTCGTCAGTGTTACTAATCAGCTTTCCTGCGTGGCCAGGAACCAGTCCCGGGGCTGGTGACACAGTCACTGATGCTTTTCTGGCTGGAAGTGTCCCCCGGTTCAGGGTGGAGACAGCGGGTGATGAAGGAGCGGGGGTCTCACAGGCTCAGACACCTTATCTCAGTGTTTTGCAGTCAGGTGACAGGTTGGAGGTGACAGGTCGGCTTGTGAGTGTCGCTGTCGTCGGGAGCATTCAATGCGTCTTCCAGTGACCGGGGTCTGAGGTCCTGCTTGTGTTTGGCCCACTAGATGCGTGCGTTTATTTTTTTAAATAAATGTGTGTGGGTTTTTTTTGTTTGTTTGTTTTTTGCGGAAACGGTTTGGCTCGGTGGATAGAATGTCGTCGGCCTGCGGACTGAAAGGTCCCAGGTTCGATTCTGGTCAAGGGCATGTACCTTGGTTGCGGGCACATCCCCAGTCAGGGGCATGCAGGAGGCGGCTGATCAATGTCTCTCTCTCATCGATGTTTCTAACTCTCTATCCTCCTCTCTTCCTCTCTGTAAAACAAATCAATAAAAAATTGTTTTTGTTTTTTTTTTAATTATTGATTTCAGAGAGGAAGGGAGAGGGAGAGAGAGAGAAACACCAATGATGAGAGAGAATGATTGACGGGCTGCCTCCAGCACGTCCCCGACTGGAGGAGATCCTGCTGGCAAACCAGCCACGTGCCCTGGACCGGAATCGAACCCGGGGCTCTGGAGTCTGCAGGCTGACGCTCTATCCCCCGAGCCAAACCGGCCAGGGCTGTGTGTCTGTGCCCTGAGCAGGCTCTAAAACAGGAAGCCGAACGGCCTTGGTTGGACAGGGTCCGTCCCGATACAGCAGGGCGGCCTGTGCCCTGGGACCCCCGGCGTGCCATCTGTTTACGATTGGTGTCAAGCGCTGATGGCTGACGGAGGGACCCCGGGTTTATTGAATTTAAGGGGGGGGGCGAATTTGTAGGGGATAAATTCAGATCTAGCTCGTCGTCTCCCTGCCAAAAACATGCAACTCATTTTCCTATTACCGGCAGAGTCCATTAGAAAATACGTTAGCTATGTAACAAATTGAAGTCGAAGAGAATCTCCATATTAGGAGAGCTAGCTCGACGATTAAATTAAGCAAGGATTACTTTGGCGTGAATAATTCCACAATCTGCTTTTCTGTCCCGAAAATGAGTGTAGCGAGGCATGGCTGTGCTTTAATATTTAACAGCTTCATTTGCGGGCCTTGCCTCTCTCCCTCCCCCCGCCGGCCTTCCAGACGCCTTGATTCCGTGTCACCTATTCCGCCCTCTTTCGTGACATTTACGGAGTCGGGTGGAGTCAGACCCACGTCTTAACTCCAAAGGACGGTTCCGACTTAAAATATATTGTGTGGGCATCCGTTCACTGTTCTTTATTCATTGACTGCCTCTTCAGTCAGAGGTATCTTAGAATAAATCAGAAGCATTTGTTCATTAAAATGTCACTCAAAGTAATGGGAAAAATATATAATAGGAGTGTAATTCGCCAAGATCCGTGAGGTTTAAAGTAAAAGCAAGTTTTCTGTTTAAGTGAGGATCAAGCCAGTAACCCTTCCTTTTTTATTTTTTTTTCCTCCGTTCTTTTTGACAAATCTAAATAGATGATTCCATTCTTCTCCCTTTTATACAGAATGGAGAAAAAGAATAAAATATTTGGTGACTTGGTGTATAGCTAAATCATCATTCTTAAAAAAAAACACACAAGAAAACAACTAATGTTGCCCAGTAATGTGGCTCAGTGGTTGAGCATCGACGTATGAACCAGGAGGTCATGGTTTGATTCCTGGTCAGGAATACCCGGTTGTAGGCTCTATCTATAGTAGGGGGTGTGCAGGAGGCAGCTGATCAATGATTCTCTGTCATCATTGATGTTTCTCTCTCTCTCCCTCTCTTCCTTCCTCTCAGAAATCAATAAAAATATATTAACAAATAAAAAATCCTCATGTTCACTTTATTGCAGAATATATGATGCAAATGCTTTGTTATTGTTTCAGCTGAAACAGACCTTGACTTTTCCCCTCAAGTATGAAGCAAAAAGTAAACCCTAGATAATGGATAGGTTGGATTACAGTTAATCAGTGTTTTACTGTAATCCCGTAAAAGACATGCTGTCTGAAAGAGTTACAATGATCTTCACTTAAAAAGCAGTTTCACTAATACTAGTGAGAGAAAGGGAAGAACAGGGGAATAAGTGAGATATTTTTATTTACTTGAAATTATAAATGAAGGAAGTTGGACTGATGACTTGCTATTGTAATTTTTTTACATACAGTAGTTCCTCCCTTATTTAAGGAGAACACGTTCTAAGATCTTCAATAGATGCCTGAAACCACAGATAGTACCAAACCCTACATTTACTATGTTTTTTCTTATTTATATACACCTATATCAGTTTATCTCTAAATTAGGCACAGTGAGAGATGAACAAAAATGCTATTAATAAAATAGCACAACTATCAATAATAATAAAAGCGTAATATGCTAATTAGACCAGATGTCCTTCTGAACATCCTTCCAGACAACCTTCTGGATGAAGCCGGGGCTTTGAGGGAAGCCCTGGTCCCGGGTCCAGAGGGAAGTCGATGCCAGCAGCCAAGGGAAGGAAGGCCTCCTCTTGCATGAATTTCGTGCATCGGGCCTCTAGTAATAGTGTACTTTAATAAAAGTTACGTAAATGTGGTCTCTCTATGTCCCTCTCTAGTAACCGAGCCAGCTACCAAATGACTAGTAGATGCTTAGGATATAAAGTGTGGTATGCTGGACAAAGGGATGATTCTCTTTCTGGGCAGGATAGAGCAAGACAACACAAGATTTTTTTTTAATATATATTTTATTGATTTTTTACAGAGAGGAAAGGAGAGGGATAGAGAGCCAGAAACATCAATGAGAGAGAGACATCGATCGGCTGCCTCCTGCACATCCCTTTCTGGGAATGTGCCCGCAACCCAGATACATGCCCTTGACCGGAATCGAACCTGGGACCTTTCAGTCCGCAGGCTGACGCTCTATCCACTGAGCCAAACCGGTTTCGGCTAACAAGATTTCATCATGCAAACTCACAAAAGCGAGCAATTTAAAACTGATGAATTGATTGTTTCTTAAATTTCCCATTTAACATTTCCAGAGCACGGTTGGCCACAGGTAGCTAAAACCACCGATGCCAGGGCCCTCGTGTACCTACCAAAACCTGATACGCTTTACTAATTGGCAGAATCCAAGAGAAGGTTGAAAGTTCACCAAAAGCATTTTGCCACGTGACATAAAGTAAATAAATCGCCAGAGTTTGAAATGATCTGATACAGATGATGAATAAAGGATGAGTACTGGGAGAGTAAAATAGCTTGGAGAGCACATGAAAAGTTAAAAAAAATATATAACTCTAGTGTAAATTGGCAAGATTTGTGGAATTTTATGATTCATGATAGATCCACTTGAGCATAAGTACATCTTGACAGTCTGTACTTATCTGGAGGGGCAAATGTATGCATCCCTTCAACATGTATTTACTTAAGTATCACTGTGCGCCACTTTCTCCACTGAATACCAGGGCGCCTGCAGTGAACAAGGTAACTTTCATATACCGGCGCACTCTGTGCTACAGTGGGGGACTGTGTGAAAAAAGCGATTTTATGGAGTCTGATCAATGCTACTCATTCATTCTACCAATAGTTATCTAATAAGGGCCTAGTACGAGGAAGGTCAGGGGGAACTTTTAGCAGAACTTTTAGTCCAGGAGGAGGAAGGAAAGTCACACAAGCTCTCAATGAAGGATAAAATTTTAGGAGAAAGTAGTGGGTGTGTAGGTACCATATTTTCCGGTGTATAAGACGGCCCCCAACTTTTCCAGTTAAAATATAGAGAGTTTGGGATATATTTGCTGTATAAGACTACCCCTCTTCCAATGCACACCAAATAAAAATTTTAAAGAAACATCAGATTTGATTTCAATATGGTAATTTTAATTCAAATGCTTATGACATGCAGGTACTTAGCAGGAAAACTGTCACTTATAAACATAAGGCTGTCATCAAACATGTACACATAAGATACCCGGTGTATAAAATGACCCCCGACTTTTGAGAAGATTTTCCTGGGTTAAAAAGTTGTCTTATGTGCCGGAAAAATACAGCATGTACAAGGGGTCAATTGAGAAAATAGAAAGAGAAGTCGTGAGCAATTAAGCTGGAGACACAACCGTTCACACGGAGTGAGTATAATATGGGCCACACATCTCACTACAACCCTTAGAAGTCACTACTCTGATCACCCCCATTTTACATATGAGAAATCAAGGCCTCATGATCACACAGGTAGGAGCAAAGAGCTAGGAGTCTGGCAGGAGAGACTTCACTTTTAACTGCTTTCTGAGGCTGGAGATGAACAACTGCTGGAGCTCAGAAAGAAGTTTTGTCTTTAGGCTAAGACCAGGGGAAGCCATCAAAGCAAGGAGGAAATGAATGCTCCCTTTTCCTGTTTCTTTATTTATTTTTAAATATATTTTTATTGGTTTCAGAGAGGAAGGGAGAGGGAGAAAGAGAGAGAGAGAAACATCAATGATGAGAGGAAATCATTGATTGGCTGCCTCTGGCACACCCCCTACTGGGGGTGGAGCCCACAACCCAGGAATGTGCCCTGACCGGGAATCGAATCTGGGATCCTTCAGTTCACAGGCCAACGCTCTATCCACTGAGCCAAACCGGCCAGGGCCATACCTTTTCCCTTTCCGACGCGTCGTTGTGACAGCAATGTGAAGAATGGACTGCGAAGGAACAAAGGGCAGGGTTGTTTAGAGGCCTCGCAGTGGTCCAGTGGAGAGATTCTGGAGGCCAAAGAGGGATGGAGAGAGGTGAGCATTTCAAAAGATGTGGAGAAGAGAGAACCACGTGGCCTCTGTAATTAGCCAGTGGGGACAAGGTGGGGAGAGTGTCAAGAAGGACTCCTGTGTCTCTGGCTTGGACACATGGATGGATTTTGGTGTCCTAGACTAAGCAACACAGAAGGTGGAACAAGTATGGGGGACAAGTGCTTAGTCCAGGCTGGGACATTTTGAGTTTGAGTCTCCTTTGAGGCATCTGAGTGGAAATTGGTTAGCATGTAGCTGAATCTCAGGAGAGCAGACTGGTATGGCTGTATAGTGTAATTATCGTTAGCACGTAGCAATTGGAGGAGCCCGGCCTGTGTGGCTCAATGGTTGAGCGTCGACCTAGGAACCAACAGGTCACAGGTTTGATTCCCAGGTCAGGGCACATGCCCTGGTGGCGGGCTTGATTCCCCAGTACGGGGTGTACAGGAGGCAGCAGTGAATGATGTTTCCCCTCTCATTGATATTTCTATCTCTCTATCCTTCTCACTTCTTCTCTCTCTCTCAAAAAAGAAAAAAAAAATCAATAAAAATATTTTTTAACTCCTTCAGCTTTTTCTTATCTGTGAAGCTCTTTATCTGACCTTCAATTCTGAATGATAGCTTTGCTGGGCAGAGTAATCTTGGTTGTAGGTTCTTGCTGTTCATCACTTTGAATATTTCTTGCCACTCCCTTCTGGCCTTCATGAAATGCTGAAGGGTATTCTTTAAGAAGAGGAAGAAGAAGAAAAAAGTAAAGATAAAAATGATGAACAACAAATATCTATCAACAAGTGAATCTAAAAATCAAGTCAATAAAAAAAAATCTGGTGAACAGAATAAACTGGTGAATATAATAGAATCAGAGACATAGAAAGGGAGTAGACTGACAATTCTCAGGGGGAAAGGGGAATGAGGGGTGCCAGAAGAGATTGGGCAAAAATTGTACACCTATGGATGAGGACAGTGGTGAGGGGTAAGAGCATGGGGGAGTGGAATCAGGTGGAGAGGAGCTATGGGGGGAAAAAAGAGGAACATCTGTAATAATCTGAACAATAAAGATTTATTTAAATATATATATGTGTGTGTATATGTATGTATGTGTATATATATATATATATATATATATATATATATATATATATAAAGAAATAGGAGAAGACATTCACATGCAATGCAATGCCAGGAGGTTACGCACCTCGCCTTCTCTCTGCATTCCCTCACTGAGCATTCTTGAGTTTGATGTTTTCTACTTGTTTTCTTCTCATAGAAGATGAGGGAACTCTGAAAGTCAGTCCTTACCTGCTCCTCCAGATGCCTTGCTCCTGCACCTCTTCCTTCCTCCTCAGCTACACCTGCACGATGACTTTGAAGGGGACTTGGAGTTAGAATTCTTAGATTCCAGGGGTTCCAGGCCTGGACATAGTAGCCCAAAAAGGGTGGCCTCCGTCCCCATCTCCCACCCCTACTCCAGCCCTTGCCCCAGCTGCGGCCTGGCCTCTGACCTGCCAGTCACTCCTTGTGCCCTTCCAGCCTACATGTAGACACTCTTGTCCCCATGTCCAAGTTCCAGCTCCTTTATTCCAAAGAGTTGCCCTGGACCACCTCTGGGCTCTGGACCTCCTAGAGGGCACACGGGCGGTGCAGCCCTGTGGGTGGGGCCAAAGGCCTGCACAGTTCCTGGGCGTGGGCCTCAGGCCTGGGTGACCCAGAGTCCCCACGTGGCCCAGACCACGTGCCCGGACCTGGAGGCCACAGGGACCTCCCTGGAACCCCAAACACCCCTCACCCCGTGACCAGGGAAGGGAACCCACAGCTGGAGGAGCCACAGGGGGCTGTTACCCACTCCAGCGCAGACCCAGGGGAGCGTCCTGCCGGCTCTGGTCTGCAGGCCGGGCTGTCTGCTCCCTGTCTGTCTCTCTCCGGGGACATCTCAGCCAGTGGCCGGGTCCTGCCTGGCTGGCTCTCGCTTCCCCTCCTCCTCTGTCCATCCCTTCAACCTGGGAGAGGCCCTGGCGCCTGGCCACGGTGCATCTCTGGGTTTCCTGGCCATTTCTCGTGGGCGGGAGGTCCTCTTGCATCACCAGGGCACCCAGCGTCCTGTATGGGATCCCGTGCTTTCAATGCTCAAACAGGTTTCGGTTTTGCTGATTGAACTCTAACAGTCGCAGCAGCCAGGGATTGCCTGGAGCCGTTTGGGAAAGAGGCCCAATTTTATGGCAGTTCCCCTCGCTGGAGTGGGCTTGCAAGGGCCCTTGACCTGGGAGGGAGGCATCTCGAATGAGGAGAGGCACAATATTGCATGGGCCGTGCCAACTTCCAAAGATAACGCCCCGGCCAGAGGCAAAGCAGCCCCCAATGCGACCTCAGAGAGAGCCCTCCCGGCCCTGGCCTTGACCGCCTTTGGCCACGGCACGGACTCCCTTCTGTGTGTGCATGCACGCCGCCTCTCCTGCAAAACTTTATGGAAACCAGACTCCGTGCCGCGCGCCGCGTTTCGCTGCATCAGAGAGAAGTTTAAATGTTTTCATTTAATGTGGAAATATTTTTAGACGATGAAGATGATTAAGTGTTGAAAACGCGGCGATCTGTTTGGCACCGGGAGAAAAGAAATATGAAGAATTTTTAATAAAAAACCCGACCGCAGTGGTGTTGGAACGCAATCTGTCTGAAATACAAGACAGATACTCTATCCCACAGGCGAGGCCGACTTCGCTAATAGTTTTGGACAGTTACAGGTGTAATTTTAGCTACCAAAGGGAGCGCAAATTGCGTTATAAGAATGCAATCGAAACAATGGGAAAGGCAATTAGATTTTAAGAAGGAACACCGAATATAAAGTTAGCAGGGCTAACACGAAGCATATTTTCAGAGGCTTGCGCCGACGACGGTGCAGGCGGATCTGTGCCATGATGAAAATCAGCTTTCCTGGCTGGCTCTCTTCTGCAAAGAGCGGGAAGGTTGCTTTTTGCTAGGAGCCCCCAGCTATAAACATTGCGTGAACCTTGCACCTAATACAATTACCGGTTCGATGTGTTTGTTCTGTAAAGTTTTATAAAGACATAAAAAAAAAAAATAATGGATGCTTCTCTGGAACGAGGCCTGTGCCCATCACCCTGGCTTCTATATAGAAAGTGAGGATCTCTCTGATTTTTATTTATTTATTTTTATTTATAATATATTTTATTGATTTTTCACAGAGAGGAAGGGAGAGGGATAGAAAGTCAGAAACATTGATGAGAGAGAGACATCGATCAGCCGCCTCCTGCACGCCCCACACTGGAGATGTGCCTGCAAGCAAGGTACATGCCCCTGACCGGAATCGAACCCGGGACCTTTCAGTCCACAGGCCGACGCTCTATCCACTGAGCCAAACCGGTCTCGGCAAGGATCTCTCTAATTTTTAAAATTTTTTTTTTTTTTTGTCTATATGTGGCTTTAATTTTACTATTGTGAGGCGCAGCACGTGTGGGGAAAATATGTGGGGAGAAAGCTTTTCTGTGTTTTTTCGATTAAAAGCAAAAAAAAAAAAACCACACCGGTGCCACCGGCCGTGAGCGATCCTAAAATAACAAAGCGGTCCTGCGTGTGTGCGCGCACCCGGAGAGGCAAACGGAGTCTCAGGTTTCCGAGGATCTATTTTAAATGACAGCGCGAGGGGGGGAAAAAATCCGTAAAAGTGATGAAAAATATCCCCGCGGTCTCCTTTCAGAGAAGCCGTTTAACTTGTGGCGGTTTCGGCCGCGCGACGTGATCGCTGCAGCCTCTGAAATGTGCGGGCACCCTCGGGGCTGTTTCTGTCCCCGGTCCCCAGCGTCCCAGGCCCCATGGGGGCTCCCAGAAGACAGGGGCTGCCAGAGAGGCTGGTAATTGCCCAGCGGCGACTCAGAAACAAGCACGGATCCTCTTCTCTCTCTCCCTGTGTGTGTGCTGCCCTGTGGTCAGAGCCAGGCCCGGGGGGAGAGAGGCAGGGCCATGTCCGCTCGGAAGCGGCCCTTGGCCTGGTTCTCGGGGCACCTGAGCCCGTGGAAGGAAGGCCTGGACCCCTCGAGGGAGGCAGAGGCCGTGGCCTGCACCACTCATGCGCCTGCCTGCGGAGTCAGGAGCCAGCAGCCCCCAGCTCCTCCTCCCTCCCCGGGGCCCCCAGACGAGAGGAGAAGCACCCCCACTGCTCGGCTTCGTGCTGCGTGTCTGGCTGTTGGCCCCTCTTTTGTCTGTGGCTGCTTCTGTGCTGTCTTCCTCGACCCCATCTCTACAGTCTGTCCCACAGTCCAGTCGCTCTCTCCCTCTCATTCCACTGCCTTTGGGGAGGAGGTGGAGGTGACAGAGATGTGGGGGGGAGGGGGCAAAAAGGGAGGCATTGCAGCCCAGGCGTGAGATTGTGGAGGGCAGAGCTGCGTCCCGGGTGCACAGAGGGACAACCTCATCCTGGTGGGGATACGCTGTGCACCAGGCCCAGGCCGGCCCCACTGACAGGCCACTGCCCCGAAGGCAGCAGGGAAAGAGGCTGTGCACCCGGCCGTCCCGCCCGCTCGGTTCCACGGGGAGCACCTCGGCCCTCGGCCCCGGGGACAGCGTGCTGGCCGGGCAGCGAGGACGGGCATCCCCCCGGTTGCTGTGCGGCGATCGCTGATCTGAGGTGGCCCGGGCATCCGTGGGCCCTGCTTCCCGGGAGCCCCTTGCTGTCGCTTCGACGTTAAGTCCCCGCTGTGTGCTGTGTGCTGTGTGCTGTGTGCTGTGCAGCAGGTTCAGAGACTGTGACATCTTCCGGCACTTTTAGAGCAGCTCCTGATGCTTACATGTCTGAGAAGGACGGTGGGACAGGAGTCCATACACAGCTGCTGTGGCTGAATCCTTCCCAGGAGCCTGGCGCCCGGGGTGTGGCTGGGTCCTCCCCAGGAGCCTGGAGCCTGAGAGAGCCTCGATTTCTCGGCTCCGGTGGGCAGCACCGCTGTTTCCACGGATTTGGCCTCTCGCCTTTTACCGACTTGATTCGGCCTCTGCGTTACGGCAAAGCCACCTACCGGATCAGGTGGATGACTTTGTTCTGATGGCCTCTGACTTTGAAACATGGAGTTAAGCATTCACCATGCAGGACCCGGTTTCTCCCCCCTCCAACCCTCTCCGCTTAACCCCCGCCTGCTGCTGTCCCCCGGCTTTACGCCTCAGAGCAGGCCGACCTACAAAGTGGGGGCGGCCGGAGGTGTTTTGTGGGGGTTGCGCCCTCACGTCCAGCACCGAGTCGGTTTTTACCCTGCTTCCAGATCAGCTCGGGTTCCTTTGAAGTAGAATTCGGGAAACGCACTGAAACTCTGTAATTAGCCTGGAATATAAAAGGGACCAAATCCTCGCTCTCTGAGAGATCCCCCAGGCGAGGCTCCTCCCCGCACCCCCTGGAGTTTAGGGTCAACGGGGGACAGCAGACCCTGGAGGGTGGGTGCAGAGGGAGCTGGGTTCCCCGCCTTGTGGACTCAGGAGGCAGCCGGGGGCTTTCTGGTGTCACAGTGCTGGGCATGAGTCCCTCCTGCAAGTCCCCAGAGTTCCAGGTCAGGGAGGCGGCTGTCCCGGTGACCCAGGCCTCAGACCCTCACTCAGAGTTCACAGCATGAACAGCGGTACCTCAAAGACATGGCAGCGTTTTCGGTGAACTGCGCTACTTTACACTCTCCGCCCCAAAGGCAAGGTCTCTTAAAGAGAGTTTAAAGGCCAGGCCTGGGAACACGTCTGCGGATCAGGCCAGCAGGCAGCGTCATGGAGCAGCCACACCTCGGAGTGAGCCTCGGGGCCCAGCCTCACGTGGATGGGGGTCAGACGGACCCCCAACCCAACGAGGTCTGATTAATGACCGAAAGTGTGGCCTGGGCGGCGTGGCTCCGTGGTTGAGCATTGACCTATGAGCCACAAGGTCATGGGGGTTCAATTTCCCATCAGGACACAGGCCTGGGCTGCGGGCTTGATCCCCAGTATGGGGTGTGCACGAGGCAGCCGATCAGTGATTCTCTCTCATCACTGGTGTTTCTTTTATCTCTCTCATTTTCCTCTCTGAAATCAACCCAAATATATATATATATTTAAAAGGGTGATTATTTCTCAGTTGCAAAGTCCCTAGTTACCCTCCGTCCCCAATTCTCCAGCCGGGGAAACAGGGCGAGCCTCTTCGGGGAGTGAGTTTGGCTGGAAACCTTCCCCTTTGACCTCCACACCCTCCATCCTGTGCTGCTGTGCAGGGGAGGAGGCTGCGAAGTGCTCCCCAAGAACGGGCCGAAACCGGTGTGGCTCCGTGGATAGAGCGATGGCCTGCAGACTGAAAGGTCCCAGGTTCGATTCCGGTCAAGGGCATGAACCTTGGTGATGGGCGCATCCCCAGTAAGAAATGTGCAGGAGGTGGCTGATTGATCTTTCTCTCTCATGGATGTTTCTAGCTCTCTGTCTCTCTCCCTTCTTCTCTGTAAAAAATCAATGAAATATATTTTAAAAAAAGAAAGGACACTCGCTTGTGATTGGTGTGTCGTGGCTGGTTCAGTGTCAGGGTCACATGGTGACCGCTTCCCCTCTGGTCTCCGGTGGCCGTCCCCTCCCATTGACCTCGGAGCTGCCCGGGCCCCCAGGGACCCCGCTGGCTGGCCGCGTCCCCCGTGTCCCTGTGGCTGGCCGGGAAGTCCCCCCGCTCCCCGCCAGCGGCCTCGGTACCGAGGGTTAATTTCTGTTTGGAATGAAAAGTATAGCTGACTTGTCTCTGTGGCTTCTCTCGGAGCGATATGCAAACCCAGGGTTGGAGCAACGGAAAACAAACATCGCAGAAGGCACATAATTAGGGGGACGCAAACTCTCACCGGGAGGCTGGCCTCATCCCGGGGAGAGGACTGTGTGTGGTCAGAACCGAGGGGAGCGTGCGCCGGCCGGCTTCGTTCGTGGGCTCTGGGGGTGCCGCCTGCCTCCCCAGAACCGGGGTCCACGAGCTGAGGAATGAAACAAGAACCTACGGACTGACAAATGTCCCCAGCCCATCGGGGTCTGATTAATGTGCAAAAGTGTGGCCTGGGCGGCGTGGCTCCGTGGTTGAGCGGTGACCTATGAGCCACGAGGTCATGGGGGTTCAATTTCCCATCAGGACACAGGCCCGGGCTGCGGGCTTGATCCCCGGTGTGGGGTGTGCAGGAGGCAGCCGATCAGTGATTCTCTCTCATCACTGGTGTTTCTTCTAACTCTCTCTTTTTCCTCTCTGAAATCAATCCAAATATATATATATATTTAAAAGGGTGATTATTTCTCAGCTGCAAAGTCCCTAGTTATCCGCAGGCCTCATAAGAGTGACCAAATGTGGCCCAAACCGGTGTGGCTCCATGGATAGAGCGTCGGCCTGAGGACTGAATGGTCCCAGGTTCGATTCCGGTCAAGGGCATGTACCTTGATGGTGGGCACATCCCCAGTCGGGGGCGTGCAGGAGGCAGCTGATCGATGTCTCTCTCATTGATGTTTCTAACTCTCTGTCCCTCTCCCTTCCTCCCTGTAAAAAAAATCAATAAAATATATATTTTTAAAAAAGTGACCAAAGGTGGGGATGCCACGTCCTTCCTTTAGGGGGACCTCACTGAGGGTTAGGGACAATTTTCTCCCGGCAGGAGAGCCTTGTTATGGAAGAGAGGGAGGGAATGCACATCAGCAACCTCCCTGGGAGGGATGAGAACATCTAATCAAACCACCTCCCCGCTCCCCAACACCCTGTTCCCAGAGGAAAGGGAAGAGAGGTGGGGTCCCTTTCAAAACCATCTCGGTGCTGAACCTGCGGGCACAGTGTGGGTGCCTCTCTCTCCCTCCAGGTGGCAAGGGAGGGGCCATCAGAATGCCCTCCAACAGCGCTCCTGCGGACACTAAGGAGTGGACGCCCGCCCGCTTACTACTGGAATTAGCTGCAATCAGATCCCTGCACCAGGCGGCAGGCCCGGCAATCTGCATCACAATGCAGCCCCCCTCCCTCCCTCACTGTGGCGGGGACACTTTGTGGGGACCTGCCTCGAGCCACTCCACTCAAAGGTGAAGGCGGGACAGCAACAAAGAGGAGCTGCTCTCTGCTTCGAGAAAAGAGCAAATTGGAACCAGAGTGGAGTCAGGCTCAGCTAAGCCAGGCGAGCATTCCTGTTCGCAGTTCGCATCATCAGGCCCGGGAATAGGGCTTCTCATTGTTCTAAAAAGACTCCCGCTTTCTTTACACCGGCGATTTCCTTCCCAGCACGACTCTGCTCCCCAAATTAGCAAGGCAGTGAGGGCAGTGGCAGGGATAAGGTCCTTTCATGAACATTTAGGAAAAATAATCTCTCTATGGACCAGTCCCCTCTCCCCCCTCCCCTGCAACTGTCGGAAGAGCCTGGGACTCCACTCTGCATGCCCGAGGGGCGGCCGCTGGGAGGACCCTGGGAACCGGGTCAAGGGTCGGAAGGACCCCAGAGTCTCTGTCCCAGAGAAACTGAGTTTTCTAAAGACTGTCCTAAAAGGAGACAGTCAGAGTCCCGTCTTCACAGATGACGCATCTTAACCCAGCAGGGGCCAGGGTCCCCGTGCCTGCGCCCCCAAAGGACGGCATCAGGAATGGCAGATCCAGAAGGAAAAGGAACTTCCTCTTTGACAAAGGGACATGCCCGTCCCCTATGGACAGTGGGAAAGGAAGACGCCTCGCTCCACTTCCCAATCGCCCGCTGCTTTTCCTTGTCCCTCCTCACACCCAGGCTCTTCGTGGTGCCAAGAGCATCGCCCCCGTGGGGAGGGGGGGGGCACTGGGCTCTCTCAGGAGCTGCCCACGCCATTTAAACTCTCTCTCCCCCACACCCTCAGCCTGTGAGCCTATTGACTGGCTGCCACCAAGCAGCTCTAGAGACCATGACCCCGGCTGGGCTCTATCTTGTGTCACACGCCAACGGGACCTCAAGAAAGGGAGGTTGCGGTCAAACTGAAAGGCCCCGGGGGCAGGTGAACCCCAGCAACACTGTCAGCCTCCCCAGGGCAGTGGCAACAGTGGGGTACACAGTCCCTCTCAAGACCCTGGCAGTCATGGTCCCCATCCCCTCAGGACAGGCCCCAGCGCCCACCCACAGCGTCCCCGGAAGGCCATTCCAAGGGCAGGGTGCGGCTTATGCTTGGGCACACCCTGCGAGGCACCTTTCACCTTTGTGGGTTTTAATTCCCACTCACGGCCCCTAGGTTTCCAGCGACCAAGGCAGAGAAAACGGCACCGACGCTTATCTCTGAGTTGGGTTCTATTTATGCATTGGAAAAAATGCAATGTGTTACAATTCTTGCATTTATACGGAAGTTACTGCTAGCAAGATTTTTTTCTGAACTGGACAGCATTCTTTTTGTAAGGGCAATACAGTGATACCTCAAGATATGAGTGCCCTAACATACGAGATTTTTGCAATACGAGCCGTCGAGTGAGCGATTTTTGCTTTGAAATAAGAGCAACATTTGAGATAGGAGTCATCGCGCTGATCGGCCGGCTGCGCACGACCCACCAGTTTACCGAGACTCGAGCGTCTCATAGTTTCCCACGCCTCAAGGTTACGGAACGAATTAAACTCGTATCTCGAGGAACCACTGTAATCATAGCCATTGTGACCAGACTGGCCGTGTGGTGACAATTTCTATTTCTGCTAGAAAAGGGGAGTCCCCAAGGCCTCCTGGCTGTGGTTTCCCCACTACAGAAGCCTGGAAGCTCAATGGGATTCTGTGGATCCTCCTTTCTCCTCACAGTCACAGGAGTGAGGGGATACCTGCCCTGGGTCAGACCTCCCAGGGTCTGCAGCAGACAGAGGTGTCGGGGCGAACTCTCATCTCATGAGGTCACATATGCAAATCAAGGAGACACCCCCTGGGTAGCCCCATCTTCCCTTACAACCAATTGGAAATGGACATCTGTGTTTCCATCAGAACTCTAAATAAAATGGTTTCTCAAATACCCGAGGTAACAAAGCTTTTCAGAATACCATGAACCTTGAACATTTTGCTTGACCTGAGATGAGTCTTTCCCAGATCTGGTCATCCGCGCCTGGATAAGTGGTCTGGACACCTGATTTAACGTTGATCGGCTCTCAGCTGGCCAGAGAGAAAGGTGCTACTTGCACAGTCTAATCTCCACAGAGTAACTCTGAAACCTCAGGACCGTTTTTACATCCCGCTCCCTGGATAAACTTGCCATCTGCTTTGTGTTTCTCGAGCTGTAGTGACCAGAACTGTGGCAAGAGCTCTGTTGTTGGAAGAGTGACCTCGTCCCTCCTACAGCTCCCAGCCCGCCAGCGCTTCTCTCCCAGAATCCACGGAAGGCTGTCCTTTGTGTGTCTAATAAACGCATGACAAAAACCACCCAGCCACCTCAGCTCTCTGCACATAAAAATCCGAGTGCTCTGTCTCACGAGAACGTATACTCTGTGGAAACAAGCAGCAATTAATGGGTAAAATGAACGTTCATCAGTAGCACGAGACACGGAGTACATCTGGCTATTGTGTGTGGTCTCCAGGGATAGTTCTTAAAATATTAGCTATTAAAACCAAGAGACGCAGTGGATAGAGCATCGGCCTGTGGACTGAAGGCTCCCAGGTTCGATTCTGGTCAGGGGCATGTACCTTGGTTGTGGGTACATCTCCAGTGGGGGGCGTGCAGAAGGCGGCTGATCGATGTTTCTAACTTTCTCTCCCTCTCCTTTCCTCTCTGTAAAAAATCAATAAAATATATTAAAAAAAAAATAGTTTAAAATCAAGAGACGTAATTCGCCGAGACTGGTTTGGCTTAGTGGATAGAGTGTTGGCCTGCGGACTGAAAGGTCCCGGGTTTGATTCCGGTCGGGGGCATGTACCTTGCTTGCGGGCACATCTCCAGTGTGGGGCCTGCAGGAGGCAGCTGATCGATGTCTCTCTCTCATCGATGTTTCTGACTTTCTATCCCTCTCCCTTCTTCTCTGTAAAAAATCAATAAAAATATATTTTTTAAAAAAAGAGAGAGACGTGATTCTCCGACGTGTTGGGTTCTGTGGAAGCGTGACTCCCGACGTGGCTTCATGCGATTGTCTGCGAGCCCCAGGGTGAGTCTCGAACCTACTACAAAGCGCCCGATGACCTCTGCTTTTGTTGCTCAAGGCCTGGCCCAGCTGGTCCCGAGTCCCTGTGCCAGGAAAGGTGACAGCCGTCCACGCTGGAGGGGGCAGGGGGCACCAAGAGTGGGATAATTCTGCATCAATAGGCTCAAGGGGGAACGTATGAAGTTCCATCCGTCAGGCACTGATGTGGCACCAGTCCCCCCTCCTCCTCCCCTTCTCTCAGGCCTCCGCCAGCCAACCCGCCCTTCATCTCTCATGTTGATTATAAGTGTAGCTTCGGCAAGCGGGCACTCTGGGCATCAGACAGCCGCATCGTAATTCTCCCGAAAAGTGTTCTCATTGTTTCTAAATTACCGGTTATGCCGAGCGGAGCTGGCGACGCCGGGGGAGGCGGCCTGGGGAACAGACGCGGTTGGCCTTCACGCGGGTCTCTGCGGAGGGGGAGCGTGGCGGGCGGAGGGCACCTGGGCACCTGGGCACCTCGAGGTTCAGGGTGGCTTCGGCTCTGGAGGAAGTAGGATCCAGGGAGCGACTGACTGGCAGGCATTAAAGAACACCTAGGGTGCCGAGACCGGTGTGGCTCAGTGGATAGAGCATCGGCCTGCGGACTGAAGGGTCCCGGGTTCGATTCCGGTCAAGGGCATGTGTCTTGCTTTCCGGCACTTCTCCGCTGTGGGGCGTGCAGGAGGCAGCTGATTGATGTCTCTCTCATCGATGTTTCTGACTTTCTATCTCTCTCCTTTCCTCTCTGTGAAACATCAATAAAATATATTAAAAAAAAAGAATGCCTAGGGCACCAGTTGGGAAAAACAGAGACACCCAAACTGAGTTTTCGTCTCACAGAAACGCATCGCGTGATTCTACCCCGGCCATCAGGAGCCAGCCAGCCCTCCTTCCTCATTCTTCGGCTGCGTTTCCTGACCGCCAGGGCCTCCGTCATATCTAGATGTTAAAGCGAATGATATTCACCCTCTGCTTACAGTGGTACCTCGCGATACGAGTTTAATTCGTTCTGTCACCTTGAGGCGTGGGAAACTATGAGACGCTCGAGTCGCGGTAAACTGGTGGGTCGTGTGCAGCCGGCGGATCCGCGCGATGACTCCTATCTCAACTGTTGCTCGTATTTCAAAGCAAAAATCACTCGCCCGACGGCTCGTATCTCAAAAATCTCACATGTTAGGGCACTCGTATCTCGAGGTGCCGCAATATTGTTTTCCCAGGGAGAGCCTGGTGACGGTAATGCGATTCAGGGACCCGGGGAGGCGGAGGGGGTACCGAGTCCCCCGTCCGGGGGGACATTCAGTATGTTCTCCGCGTGCCGCCTAATCTCGCCCCGGGTTCCGAACGTCCGTGTAATCAACACTCGGCTTATTCCCTTCAATTTGCGTGGCCGGTCCCCAGACCTGCTTTAATTCCGCGCCGTCTCCGCCTGCTGTTTATTGCAGCGGAGGCGGCATCGCGGAGGCCAGAGACCCCTCTCAGAGACGGGACGCGTGATCTGGACGGCAGGCACAGGTTCTGAATGATAATGGGCGTCAGGCAGGAGCGGAACCGGAATGCCGGCCACTGCGGGTGCCCTTCCCAGCAGGTCTGGCCCTGTCCCCGCCGCAGGAGACCACAATGTCAGCTTCCCCGCCCCTGCGCGGTTGTTATTGTAACCCGAGAGGATAATAGCTAGGTTTTTGGGGGTTTCAAACAACTGATTTATGAGGCAAAACTGCTGAATATTTCTGGGAAGGGAATGCATTGTTCTCTCTTTTGTTTCCCTCTGAAGTCAAGGTCTGGGATGGCCGAACAGAAATATCAAGGTCCGGCTGAAACCAGTTTGGCTCAGTGGATGGAGTATCGGCCTGCAGACTGAAAGGTCCCAGGTTCAATTCCAGTCGGGGTCATGTACCTTGGTTGCGGGCGCATCCCCAATGGAGGGGCATGCAGGAGGCAGATGATCTATGTTTCCTCTCTGTAAAAAAATCAATAAAATATATTAAAAATAAAAAGAAATATCGAGGTCGGTCTTGCATTATTCTGGGTAATATTGCTCCTTCCTCGATCCTAAAAAGAGGGCTCTCCCTTCCCCCTATTCTACCCCCTCTCCTTCCCGCTGTAATCTGAGCCGTAGGCAACACATCTTTTTTGTCAGTCTGGGTATCACGGATGAAAACAAAGAGCTATTTTTGTTTGTTCGGAACACCAAGAGCCCTTAATCAGCTGGTTCGAATTAAAGGTTAAATTTCTCTCGTGCTTTAGAGATCAGAGCACGGAGAATTGTACGTGGATACGCTCAAGGAACTAAGGATGATTTGCAAACGTTGCTGAGCGGTCATTATGTCACAGAGGCGGACGCGTTGGGAGTGGGACAGAAGGAAACGGGAAAGTGTAGAGCTTGGGGACAGAGGGGACGATGCGGAGGAAAAGAGAGGGGTGCTGGCGAGGGATGGATGAATGGAGCGTGAGCAGAGACCGCGCCATAAGCCACAGCCACACCTGCCTGTCGTGGCTGCCAGCGAGGCCATGAGTGGTTTGATTCATTCATTTATTTATCTTTATTTTTTTATATATTTTATTGAGTTGTTGTGTTTTTTTTACAGAGGAAGGAAGAGGGATAGAGAGTTAGAAACATCAATGCGAAAGAAACATCGATCAGCCGCCTCCTGCACACCTCCTACTTGGGATGTGCCTGTAACCAAGGTCCATGCCCTTGACCGGAATGGAACCCGGGACCTTTCAGTCTGTAGGCCGACGCTCTATCCACTGAGCCACACCGATTACGGCTCTGACGTTATTTTAATTAAAGCCAGTAAACTCACGGAATTTGCTCTTGGGCTGAATGACACTGACCTAGGTCCTCGCGATTAGTTACTTAAAAGGTTTGGCTCGGTGATGGAGCGTGGATCTTGGAGCCAGGAGGTCCCAGTGCGATTCCCCGTCAGGGCACAGGCCTGGGTTGCGGGCTCGATCCCCAGTGAGGGGCGTGCAGGAGACAGCCGATCCATGATTCTTTCTCATCATGGACGTTGCTATCTCTCTCTCTCTCTCCTTCTCCCTTCCTCTCTGAAATCAACAAAAATATTTTTTAATAATAATAATAATAATAATAATAATAATTGCTGAAACCGGTTTGGCTCAGTGAATAGAGCGTCAGTCTGCTGATTGAAAGGTCCCAGGTTTGATTCCCATCAAGGGCATATACCTTGGTGGCGGGCACATCCCCAGTAGGGGGTGTGCAGGAGGCAGCTTATCAATTCTCTCTCTCTCATTTGATGTTTCTAACTCTCTATCCCTCTCCCTTCCTCTCTGTAGAAAATCAATAAAAAATATTTTAAAAAATAATAATAACACTAAAAGTCATGAATAAAAAGTTTGGGGAAATGATGGGCCATGGAAAGCAAGACCAGGTGAGAGTGGAGGGGAAATAAAGCACTAATCCCTCTCCTGCCCAGTCCACGCGTGTCAGTCCGCAGACGCATGCTCTGTGCTTCCCTGTGTCGCTAATGCCACCTAAGACGCCCCCCCCCCCCACCCCGGAGTGTGGGGAGCGGAGGGAGGGAGGGCAGTCCTGTTTACTCAGCAGTTACCAGCGGGCGAGCGAGTTCTTTCTCAGATTTTATTTCGGGGCCAAGATTTCTCTAAATATGTCACTGTTTAGACCGCTAGAAGGAAAAAAAAAAAGAAAAATGGTATAAAACTTCTGATTCTCATTTCACAATATGCTAATCTTTATTTATTCCTGCTGATGTTTTTGCAAAACAGTCGCTCTCCGGGACAATTGGATCCTGTTTATCCTGTCAGATTTTAGTAGAAAGCAAATTTTTATAAGCAAATTAGGAAGCTTTCAACACTGAGGCTTATTTATGATGGAAACACTGACAGAACGCTAACCGTGGCGGTTTCTGCGAGACATGTGCCCTCGAGGTAGGGTTTCCAGCGTGAGCAAACGCTGGCGTTATTTGGTATCTATTTTAATGCCCTTGCCCGCGCCGTGCCCCTCACCCCACCCCGGGCCCATGCACCCCCCCTGAAAGGCAGGCCTTAACTTTGCAGACATTTTTAAACGGTAAGATTTGTTCTGGTCTCCTCAGTAAAAGGGTTTTTTAAAACAAGACATAGCCGAGCAATATCCGACCAACACTGGATGCTTTAACTCTCATTTACTAGAATGGGGTCTCCCAGAAGGAGGTGACATTTTGCCCTGACCTCTGAGCCACAGTTGGGAGGGGTGAGAGGAAATCTCGGATCCAGCCTTCCTTTACGAGTCTCTGTCTGAGTCCCCACGAGCGGCACGGGAAGAGGCAGACGCGGTGGCTTTGAATAAAGTCTCTCCACCAGGCCAGACAAGACTCCACCTCTTTGATAAGAACAGAAATCCCTCCCGTTTCTCTTGCCACCGTGTTCAGAACGGGCCTCGCAGGCCTAAAGGACGCTTCCTAAGGACATTTTTTAAAAATATATATATTTTATTGATTTTTTACAGAGAGGAAGGGAGAGGGATAGAGAGTTAGAAACATGGATGAGAGAGAGACATCGATGAGCTGCCTCTTGTACACCCCATACTGGGGATGTGCCCACAACCACGGTACATGCCCTTGACCGGAATCGAACCTGGGACCTTTCAGTCCACAGGCCAAACCGGTTTTGGCCTAAGGACATTTTTAAAAGCGAAAAGGTGCTTGAGAGATTGAGGCTCTGAGAGGAACAGCAAACCCTCTGGAAAGGTGTTTGCAGCCCTGGACCTGGGCGCGGGGACCGTGCTCCCATCCCGCCCCTAATCAGCGGGGATTCCACGGGGCCTGGGATTGTTCACGTGCTGTGGCAGCCACAGCCCCTGGTCCCGTGTGGAAGGAAAGTGAATACACCGAGTGGCCAGATGATTGTGATCTCTGAACGCATCATCACCTGGCCACTCAGTGTATATCCTAATATGTAAATTGTCCCCTCAACCAGGAGTTCGACCAGGAGGCAGGCTGGGCCAACCGCCCATGTCCCCTCCTCCTGGTCAGGCTGGCCAGACCCCACCTATGCACGAATTCGTGCACTGAGCCTCTAATATATATATATATATATATATATATATATATATATGTGTGTGTGTGTGTGTGTGTGTGTGTGTGTATACACACACACACACACACACACACACACACACACACACTGAGTCACTGAGTGGCCAGATTATTGTGCGTTCAGTGATCATAATCATCTGGCCACTCAGTGTCTATCCTATAGAATAAAAGGCTAATATGCAAATTGTCCCCTTGACCAGGAGTTCGACCATCAGGCAAACCGGCCAACCATCCATGTTCCCTCCCCCTGGCCAGGCTGGCTGGACCCCCACCCATGCCCGAATTCATGCACCGGGCCTCTAACACACACACACACACACACATACACACACACACACACACACTGAGTAGCCAGATTATTATGCGTTCAGAGATCATAATCATCTCTCCTCACACAACACACACACACACACACACACAGTGGCCAGATTATAATGCGTTCAGAGATCACACACACACACACACACAAGTGGCCAGATTATTGTGCGTTCAGAGATCATAATCATCACACACAAACATACACACACACACACTGAGAGGCCAGATTATTGCGTGTTCAGAGATCATAATCATCACACACACACACACACACACACACACACTGAGAGGCCAGATTATTGCGCGTTCAGAGATCATCATCATCTGGCCACTCCATGTGTGACATGAAAGAAGGAGCAGCTCGAGAGAAACAGAAAGCTCGTCCCCCTGCACCCAGGCCTCGGGGACCAGGGAGGCCGCCGTCCTGTGTGTGCGAAGGACTCTGAGAGCGTCTGCTCCCTCGTCTTCGGAGGGGATGTTGATAGCAAAGGCGGAGGGAAGGGAGAGGAGAGAGAGACGTTAAACACCCGCCTGTCAGGGAAGGGGCAGGAACAGTAGCAGCCGCAGCGCCTGCGAACAGCCTGGAAGCAGGGGTGAGGGGGGAGTGAAACCGGCATGTCCCCGGCCCCTCTCCCAAGCTGACAGGCACCGAGGGAGGCCGAGGGGAGATGGGGGGGGGGCCTGGACAGAACCCGTGTGAACCCCGGAACTCCGGGGGATTTAGTGAGCTCCGAGGTGTATTCTGAGCGACGGAGTAATCGTTTCTCCCTGCAAACACAAGCCTCTGGCTAAGGCGAGCTCTTTCAGTCTCGTCGCTTATGGAAAACCACCCCACGGTCTCATTTATCAAATCATTTGTAAAACTGAAACAGATGAGAGGACCGGGAGGGGGTGGGGGCGGAGGCTGGAAGTGGGGGTGAGCAGAACAACCCGTCTCTGATGTGCTCCTTTATCAGAAACGGGGGGCAGAGGTCAAAAAAGCAGTGCTCGGCGCCTCTTAAACGTGCCATTGTCATCGTAGAAAACCCGGCTTCCCGACTCGGGTTATTTGGAGAGTTAAGTGCTCGTGTTATTGCAAATTAAACTAATTAGCATCATTTCCTGACAGCTGCGGCGAGCGTTAGCAGTCTCGGGATTCTCCCGCAGCCGTGCACGGGGCGCGCACCGGGCGCAGACAGAGTGGGGGTTTAATGGGATGGGCTCGGCGTATCATGCTACGGGCGCCCCCCTGCACCGGCAGCAGCAGAGAACAGCTCCCCACTCCACCACCACCCCCTCCCCGCCGTCCCCCACCTTCCTGGCTGCTCCTCCGAGATGCAGCTACTGTTCACGCCTGACCCTGGGAGAGGCGTGCAGATGTGAGGGAGGCGTGGGTGGTTTCTGGAATAGCGATGAGATGGCAACGCACGGGAGTTCGCCGTGGTATCTCCCTTTTGGAACGGCCGAGATGATGCGCTCCTTCCTTCCTTTGAACCCAAGTGGTAGCTGCCCATAGAACATGCTGGAACTAATTCCCCCCTCTTCTCCTTCCCCAACATCCCGCCACCAGCCGAACTGTTACAAAGCAGCCTTCTAGAGATGCAGGTCCAAAGCTCCCAGCATCTGTAAACCAGCAGCTTAAGCAAGAGGCTGCATGGCCGAGACCGGTGTGGCTCAGTGGATAGAGCGTCGGCCTGCAGACTGAAAGGTCCCAGGTTCGATTCCGGTCGGGGGCATGTACCTTGCTTGTGGGCACATCCCCAGTAGGGGGCGTGCAGGAGGCGGCTGATCGATGTCTCTCTCTCATTGATGTTTCTGACTTTCTATCCCTCTCCCTTTCTCTCTGTGAAATTTCAGTAAAATATATTAAAAAAAAAAAGAGGCTGCTTGAACGGGTATCAGACCAGCGACAGGCTGCTTAACGCCCACAAGGGCCTCACCCGATTGGCCACCAGAATTCAGGCGTCCTTCAGCCTGGCCCCTGCCAGCCACCCTCTGACCCGAACAGCGAGCAGTTGCCACGGAGGTCAAAGATATGATGAGCGTGAGGCAGAGAAGGGGGAGGGAAGGAGGGCAAGAAACAAGGAAGGAAAAAATAGGCCAAAAGGGAGACAGAGTCAGAGATGTCTATCACAATCACCTGGTCAGGAGTTCAGCTCATAATGGGCTCTCCCGCCTGAAGCTGCTCCTGACTTCTGCTCCCACTGGTTTTGCAGCCGCGTTTACTAAAGCGGCAAAGGACTCGGTCATGCCTCGGGCGGCTGAAGGCAAACCAGTGAGGGAAGTGAAAGAGGGGCTCAGAGAAGGAGCAAGACAGAGGCACCTCTATTCTAGCCCTGAAGGCAGATACATCACTTATGCATTTATCACAGAAATAATTGACCCTCTTCCAAACGGTTCATCAGCTCTGCGTTCAGATTTCAGGGACCATGTCTTGTGCTCTCCCCACTGTCTGGGCTACTGTGTGCCCCGGGCAGACTGAAGGGGACCCCCCGGAGGAGCAGGGGGCTGGGAGCAGACTGGCTGCACCCTCAGATCGGCCCGGTTCTCTCTGAGTCTGCCCGGGTGTGTGAAGAACCCGGCGGTGATGTGACCGGCAGCAGGTTGGGGAATGGCTGGGATAAAGGGCTAGAATCAGCCAGCCTGGGGAGGAGCCAGGTGGCGGGGCGATGGGTCACACAGCTCTCTTAAACCCGCTGAGTTGTCATTGGAAGGCAGGGGAGGACCAGAAATGTACACACCCCGGAGATCAGCCTCTGTGCTTCCAGGAAGATACCCCACAGGCGTACATGTGTACAGGGACCAGATTTCTGATTGTAGTTCTGTGTGCAATAGCGAGGCAGGATACTGGCTGTAGGGCTGTGTGCAATAGCAAGGCAGGGGTACACAGATAGGGGCACCAGGATACTGGCTGTAGGGCTGTGTGCAATAGCAAGGCCGGGGTATACATATAGGGGAACCAGTATACTATGTGCAATAGCGAGGCAGGGGTACGTGTACAGTCCACAGGCCGACACTCTATCCACTGAGCCACACCGGTCTCGGCTGCAGTAGGGTTTTTGAAAGCTATGCTCGCCCAGTGTAAAGGTCTATCTCCAGAGATGAAGACCTTCTCTGTTCTGCATGTGATAAAGCCCTTCCTTTCAAGAAACCATGTGACGATAAATACGGACTCTGGCTGTAGGGCTGTGTGTAATAGCAAGGCCGGGGTACACATATAGGGGGACCAGGATACTGGCTGTAGGGCTGTGTGTAATAGCAAGGCCGGGGTACACATATAGGGGGACCAGGATACTGGCTGTAGAGCTGTGTGTAATAGCAAGACACATATAGGGGTACACATATAGGGAGACCAGGTTACTGGTTGTAGGGCTGTGTGCAATAGCAAAGGCCTATAGAAAACCTTAAAAGGCAACTGGTTAACTACAATATTTATATAACCACACAATGAAATACTACACAAATGTTGAGAAGGAGGTCGGCCAATCTGTAGGCGCTCATACAAACAATCCCTAAGATAACACTATCGACAAAAGCAAGGTAGAAAGCAACCTAGAGGGCGTGCTATCTTTTTTGTAAAAAGAGAAAAAGAGAGAATATCTGTATTTGCTTCATCAAAGGGAAGATACACACAAATCTGGTAACCATAGTGGCCATAGTTATCTCTCTCTCTCTCACATGCTGCCTGAATCCTTTTCCACGGGCAGAGCGCAACTATTGCCTTTCACACTTGTAGGTTTTGAAAAGTAAATCCCTTTAGTGAGACACGTGCTATTATTTTAATTCTCCTAGAATCCTATACGGCTATCACATATATACAGTGGCGTTTCTGTAACTTAGACTTTTAAAAATCCTCTGTGATTTTTTCACATGAGACCGGCGGATAATGCGCTATGGACTGAATTTCCCCTTTATGAAATCTTTGTTGAAATTAGACCTCTCCTCGTGACATCTATCCGGATATTTTCCATGCAGCGGAACTATTGTTTATTGGACCCCAATCTATGAGGAGCAGATAGATTGCTTCCCTGGAGCTGAGCAGACAAACGGGGCTTTGCAGGATGACGGAGTGACGGACATGCGTGCAGGACAAGGAGGAAACGCAGACACCTCAAGCATTGAACCTGACCCTGCAAGTGTCTTACCCAAAAGGTCACGGTGTTCTGTAAGGAACCACCCAGGCCGGTGCAGCCTTCTGCAGAGCCCCGAGGCCGGGAGTGGGGGGCCGGGAGGAGCCCCCGGGCCAGGGGGAGGGCAGGCCCAGGCCGGAGCCGGCTGCTTTCCTGCAGGCTCTGTCCCGCCCTCTCGCAGGCCGCAGGCCGGTCGCCGGTCATTAATGCCGTGCAGGGTCCTTCCCCGGAAGGAACGTGTTAAAGGCGCTGCTGCTGCCAGCACCGCCCAAGATGTTTCCCATTTGGACGGGGGAAGTTTGGCCGCGGCTACAGGAAGGCCCGGACAGCGCTGTATATAATCAGAAGGGCGGTCATTTTTTAATTCTGCCGGAGTTACTCATGCAAGAGAAAAACGAGGGAGAACGTGGTCCTTGCAGAAATTTATGTCCCCGTTCTGGGCAGCGGCGAGATAAGCTAGCGAATGGCACCATGCCCGGGGCCCAGGCAGAGGCACCCAGAAAGGAGGGGGGGATGGAGGGGGGGGAGGCAAGGGGAGAGGAAGCCGGAGTTAAGGTCCCCTTTTAACCAGATGAACAGAAACAGTTAACAAAGAGCTCTTACAGGCCATCATCTGCACAGATGCCTTCGTTTGGTGAAAATATTCATTTTTTAAATGTAAGAAGCGTGTCTGTTTTTTATTATCACAAGAAAACACAGATTCCAAACCGATTTCAAAAGGAAAAGGAGCAAATAGGAGAAAAGATCTATAATCTCCCTCCTCAGTGATAGCACAGCGGCAAACCCTTCAGTCCATTATCTTCTGGCCTCTTTTTCTTCTCTCTCTCTCTCTCTCTCTGTTTGTGTGTGTGTGTGTGTGTGTGTGTATCTCTCTTCCTCTCTCTCTCTGTAGTATATTCTTCGATAATTTTACTTGAATGGGTTCACAATACACATATTATTCTGTAAACGGCTCCCCCCCCCCCAATAATCTGTTAACTGTTTTTTTTCACTTAAAAACTATGGACATATTTCCATAAGAGTGCATGTAGATTTTATTTTGTTATTAAATGATTCTTATGCATTACTGTTTTAATCTATCAATTGAATTATGGCAAAAGAGAAAGTTTTTTAAAAATTGCACCTCATAG
>PVJN01027349.1:0-28176 GCA_004026805.1 Lasiurus borealis
GCGAGCGTGGGCCCGGCCGCTGGGTCCCGGTGGCGACAGGAAGCCACGCCCTCCGCCGAGCCGAGCGGGTGGCCGGGAGCCAGAGTCAGGATGACAAAGCAAAAACCCGCCGCCCGTGCAGCCGGCCACCGCCGCCCGCGGCTCGGCTCCCTGGGATCCCCCTTTGGGTGACGCCACATCCTCTTCCTGCTGACAGCGCCCCCAGCCCAGAACAGAACAAGCTGAGGGATGTTTGGACCCGGAACCCCGAATAAGAGGGGTTTTACATGAACCGAAATGGACTCTGCCCTAAGGCGGCGACTCCGGAACTTTGCTGCCCAGGGCTCTCCAGGGGGATCTTATAAGACACGCTGGCACCTGTTTCCACCCGAGACCGTCGGAGGGAACGGGCAGGGGGTGCCGCCGGGGCTTGAGTGTTGTTGTTTTAACTCCTGGGTATTCCGTAGAGTGAACAGCAAAGTGGGGGACCCATTGCCCGCAGGGAATGGCTTAGTCAGCCTGGCAATTCCCCAAAGGACGTTACTGGTCTACCCTGACCAATCCCGAAACCAAGTGACAAATCCCACCAGCACACAACTTCCCCTTACAGTGCTTCCTTCTTGTCCCACGCAGGTTTAGGTTTGTCGTGGGTATTTTAAGGAAACTGAAGAGTATACACTCCGGCCATGCCAAGCCACCTGTAGCGGCCCAAGTAGCCATGCTCTCTCACACGTCCATGCTCTGTCATGCTCTTACACCAGTAGCCAGCGAGGTATGTTTGCTGAATAAATAAATGAATGTCTTCCCACCTCTTTGTCTGGATACTGCCAGACTGAAGCAGACTTAGGTGGAAGGGTTGCTGGTTTCTTAAGGCTGGGAGAAACCGCACTTATGACCTGGCAGACAAACACAATCCACATTTTTGAGCTCCTTCCAATCCTCTCAGTGCACTAAGCTGACACTTTCCCTACCCAATAACCACTCTGAGTTTCCCTGAGAGCATGCCTCACCTGATTCCGGGGTCCTTAGAACAGACAACAGTCAGGGTACAATGTTTTAAGGAGCAAAGAATGAAAATTGTGTCCGACAGAAAGCTGGGACTAAGGGAGAAAACAAACTCTGTACTAACCAGTTTATAGGCCTTAGCTCATTTAATCTACACAATAACAGCCATGAACCACGGTCATAAACTCCTCCTTCTTAAAAATATATAGAAACTATACCTTAATTCAAAAGTCTTTGGAGAGGGACTTTAAAATCATTTAACTTAAAGTACTAAAAGCAAGTGATAAGGACTGATGTCCAAGAACCCTGGATGACAGACAGACAGTGTTACCATAGTTAATATTTTCTAACGGCATACTAGTAAAGTAGCTTAAGTTCACACTATTCTTAAATGAGCAAATTATAGTACAAATAGCTAGAATACTGCAGATAGTTTGTTTTGTTTTTTAAGTAAAAAAAAAAAAAAACATCATTTTTAAAAACCTTCACTTTTTTTAAGCCTTTTTTGCTACTATTAGGGACCAAGATGCCTTATCCTTGTCACAAAATGGAGAATTCCTTAGATCTATTTAGTTGCTGGTTCATGGAAGAAGTGCCTCATCTCACATTTTCCATGATGCAGCATTTGTTCTAGTTATACACTTTATGTTATTCCCTTTGCCTGACTTCTCTTCTCCCCCCCCCCTCACCCTAAAGGCATACTCTTTCAAAACTCATCTGAAATGTCACTTCCTCCTGGAGGGCTTCCCTGATTCCAACCCAGTATTTATCGATCCTCCCCTTTTCGGTGTCCCCAAATAACTAAAAATAATTACAAGTCATCTAAATCCAAGAGAGCTTTGGGAAGGCAAATGCTTGTTTGACTTATCTTGTCACCCCAGAACCTGCTATATATATTAAGTACTCAAAAAAAAAAATCCTTGAAAAGGCCCTCTATGTTATGCTTAGAGCTAACATCTAAGCACTCTATAAACAGATCCATGCAGGTGTTTGATTAAGGGTCTTATTGCATTGAACTGCTGTTCCTCCTACAAATAGCCTCTCTCACCCCACTGAGCTAGAACACCTTTCTGACACCCACATCTTCTCTGCTTAAACCTATCGTAGCTCTACAGGACCCTCAAGATAAAGTCCAACTTCCTCAATGGTACTGACTTAGCCAGGTTCACCCTTTTTACACCATGCATTCCGCACCCAAAACATTGCTGGAAAAGACACAGAAATTAAAAGTGATTTCCTTTAAAGTCAAGACCACAAACCTCAATGTGCCCCAAAGCTGCCCAGCAAGGCTTTGCATCTCTAATCTATTTGTTTCCAAAGTTACCACTGCATTCTTATTCCTCTTTTGTCAAATACACCTACAGCTTGCCATTGGCTCATAACCTAATTTCTACTTTTAAAAAATCGAATCAACTAGACAGGACTCCCTCCTACTTCCTTCTCAACCTCCACTTATCTCTCCTTGTCTTCTCAATCTTCAGTAACTTCACTCATGACATCATTGATTTCTTGTTCTCTGCCTGATCATTCCCATCACCATACAAGCACACTGTAGTTTTCACATTGGGGGGGAAAAAAGCCTTCCATCATCCCATGTGCTCCAACCCTATAGTTACCACCCCATTTCTTTGCTCCCCTTCACAGAAAAAAAAAAAATGGAGGAGAATTCTTTGTAATCTGAATAAGAATAAAGTAGGATAGGGAGGTGTAGGAAAGCATGTCTCTTTGGCATGAGGTTTATTTTAGGTTGATTAATTTTTAAGGAACAAAAGGCTCAGAAAGAGTTTTTTTATCTCCCCCTTAACTGCCTAAAAGAATTTAGATCAGTGGTTCCCAATGTGGGGCACATGCCCCACAGCGGGGCAATTTGATTTTTCAGGGAGGGCAATTTGAGAATGAGTTATTAACAGTGAATTTTTTGCATTTCTTATCGTCCTAGGGGTCTCATATACAGAATATAAATATATACATTGTGGACATATTTGTGCATTTCAATTCTCTATTGTGTTTTAAAACTTTATTTGCTATTTTTTTCATATCTCTTTATATTATTTTTTAACAATTTCTTAGTTATTTCTTCCTCAGTACTTCAACTCTCCTAAGTTCTTTTATTTTTTTCTTTCATGGATGCCGTGTTTTTTGGAAGCTTCTTTAGACTAAATTAATGGCCTTTTAGGCTTCCTCCACGTGAATGGGAGTTCTTTTTTTTTTTTTCAAATATATTTTATTGTTTTTTTACAAAGAGGAAGAGAGAGAGAGTTAGAAACATCGATGAGAGAGAGAGAGACATCGATCAGCTGCCACCTGCATGCCCCCCACTTGGGGATGTGCCCTCAACCAAGGTACATGCCCTTGACCGGAACCAAATCTGGGACCCTTCAGTCTGCAGGCCGATGCTCCAATCACTGAGCCAAACCGGTTTTGAATAATAACAATTACATGTCACAGAGGGGCATCAGGATTTTAGAGGTGCTTAGGTGGGGCATGGCCAAAAAAAGGTTGTGAACCACTGATTTAGGTAGAGAGCCTGTTCCAGGAAGAGGAGCTATCACCAAATAATATGAGGTATGGTGCACTGGGTGAACTTAGCAGAGCCTGCTTATTCAGAGTGTTCCCTCTGGTTTTGCATGGAATAGCAAATGTCTGTTTACCAAACATTGTTTTGCCATCTCCATGTGAAGTCCCAGATGCCTATTCCTTCTTTTTAGCTCTGGATGGCATATAAACCATTGTCAATTACCTGTCTTTGGGCCTCAGACTAAATTAAATTTGATTTTCTCCAATTAACTTGCATCATCTCAATTTAATTCTTAAACCATCTAGAAGAGTAGAGGAGAAAATTTTCCTCTATGTCAGAAGCCAAGAAAGATCTAAGAGTATGATCAATGTCAGCCTCCAGTTCTAGAATAGCACGGCGCAATAGAAGTTTCTGTGATGATAGAAATGTTCTATATCAATACTATCCAACCCAAAAGCCCTTACCACATGTGACTATTGAGCACTTAAAATATGGCTAGGGCAAGTACAGACCTGAAGTTTTTGTTACTTAATTAATTTAGATGTAAATAGCCACATGTGGGCAGGTACCAGGATTGTTTATGCTCACCATGTTCCCAGAATTTAATACAGGGCATATATTAAATATAAATTAATATAAATTATATATAAATATATATATAAATAAATTATATATAAATATATATATAAATATAAATTAATATAAATTAAATATAAAGTAATTGCTTAATTAATATTTGTCAAAAGATTCAATCGGTAAAATGGTATATTATTAATTAATTTGTCAGTCCCATCTTTTTCCAAAGAGAAAAGGGGGAAAAAGACTTTATATGGTGCCCTAGCTGGTTTGGCTCAGTGGACAGAGCATCAACCTGTGGACTGAAGCGTCCTAGGATAAATTCTGAGTTGTGAGCTTGAGCCCCATGGGGACTTGCAGGAGTCAGCCAATCCATGATTCTCTCTCATCATTGATGTTTCTCTCTCTCCCTCTCCCTCTCTGAAATCAATAAAATATATTTTAAAAAAGACTGTCTATGGTGTGGGAGCAGGTTCAAGCTGCTCCTTGAACCTGCACACACTCATGACCCTGCTCGTTGCCTGAATTGTTGGGGAGTTAAGTTTCTCCTTGACCCTGCTCCACTATGCTAACTGTTGGGTCTGAGTCCCTCTGCCAGGGACTGGACCACCTTGGACGCTGGGTCTTTAAGAATTTGCTCTATCCCAGAGGGTAGATGGGATAATAAATGAAAACACACTGGGTGGTCTGAGTAAAATAACAATTGTAATATGCCTATGAGCATGCCTGGAACAGAGGAGGCGCTCAATGTGATGGCCCATCAACTTCACAGAGGGGAAGCTAATAATAGTATGGGGAAACTGGGGAAGGCCTTAAAAAAGCAAGGGATTTCTATAAGGGAACCATATCTTGAGGAATAATGGGAATAGAAGTAACCCCTAAAAATGTTGCTCTGTTCATGTGCCAGGCATACATCTGGGCCTCTGCATGACTCATTTAATCCTCACAACAATCCAATGAGTGAGATACTGTTATTTTTCCCATTTTACGGCTGAAAACAAACCCACTGAGGGATAGCGAGGATAATTATCTTCCCGTGATCACTGAGCTAATAAGTGACAGAGCTGAGCCTGCCACTCAGCCCTTAGTTCTGACCGCAATGCTGTTCCACCTCTTGAACAGATTTCCTTCTAGGGGACAGCCCTAGGAAAGATACTGTGTGTTACTGCAGGTTGTATGGAAGTATCAGAGAAGATGAAACTATAAATATGTTAGATTCAGCTTGGGGTTCACAAGGCAGCTAGGGACTTAGCTCTTTTCCCTACATTCTCAAAATCATCCATGCGTTACACCCATATTACAAAATTACAAACTGAAATTCCAGGAAATGAAGACTCTTGCCAAAGGTCACAAAGCAGGTGTTTTATATTTGCCATATAAATCCAGGTGTGTCTATCCCTAAATCCACTGTTTGTCTTACAATTCAAAAGTGTATGTAGCGAGGTACAGACTAAAAAGAAGCAAAAGCAACATGATTTAAGGACAAAAAGAAGCATTAACTTCCTGACAAGGACCAGGGCAGACTTCATGCATGAAACACTCACCCTGAAAACTGCTTGGGGGACCATGAGCAAACATAGGACTAGCCCTCTCTTACTTATTCCAAGAAGCTGCATAATGCCGTCTGTGTACACGCCTGCCAACCTTGGGATTGCCACTTACTGAGCACTGTGTGCCAGGAGCTTCACGTGTTCCCGTGAATCATCTCCATAAGCCTTTGGGGTATGTATTACCATCTCCATTTGCAGATGAGTAAACTCCAGGTAAGACAGCTAGGCCAGGATTGACACCCTCATTCTCTTCTTTCCCCACCGCACTATTTTTCACTTGAGGGGCTGATGTTTGAATCCCTAGTACCTGGCACAGCCTTCCCCATCGTAGGCACTCACTCAAGACTTTGATTATAGAGGAAAGAAAACACTTTTAATGTAGAAAACCCCTGGCCAGAACTTCAGGTGGTACAGGCTCTCTTGCAGTAAACTTTCAGATGTCTCATCTTATAAAACAAGATCAGCCACTCTCACCATCAACCAAGAAGATGTGTATTCGTTAATAGTGGTAAACAGGTGAAAAAAGTTACATAGCTTATTATTATTAGCCTCTAAATTCTTAAACCCTCTTTGAGTTGCTATTGAGAGGAACATTCCCTCTAATTTCTCTTATTGATTGCCACAACTTCAAACCTCACCTATAGAGTAAACCTCCCCACTCCTCCAGACCAATGTAGCCACTAGCCTATAGATCCACACTGGACAATCACAATGTGTCCAAAACCAAGTTCATGGTCTTCCTAGTGTAAATCCCGTGTCCTTTCTAAATGATGATTCCACCATCATCTTTCTTCCTGCCAGAAATCAATGCCGCATGCTTGACTTCTTCCTCTACTTCATCCTGCACGGGATTGTGATCCTCTGTCTCTGCATTAAAACTTCCCTTAGCCTTGGTCGTTTTTCTCAGTAGTTAGAGCATGGGCCTAGGACAGAAGGGTTATGGATTCGATTCCCAGTCAAGGACATGCACCTCAGTTGCAGGTTTGATCCCCCTGGCCCCCTGCCCCAGTCGGGGGCACATGCAGGAAGCAACCAACATATCTCTCTCTCTCTCTCTCTCTCTCTCTCTCTCCCCCCCCCTCCCTCCCTTCCTCCCTCCCTCCCTCTCTCCTTCCTTCCCTCCTTTTCTTCCACTTTCTCTAATGGAAAAAATATCTTTAGATGAAGTTTTTTTTTAAACTTCCCCCTAAAGAAGAACCACATCTTATTCACCTGTGTTTCCTCAGAACCTATTGCACTGGCAAGACAGATGCACAAATATTTGAGTGATTATTCATTTTATGTATTTCTTTCCAGTCCTTTCCTTTGCTTTTTAGAGCAAGATGTGACTATTCTATAAAAACTATTTTATACTTTGTTTTTCTTACATAATTTTCTTTTTTGAAATATTGTTTATATTTGATAAGCTGTTTTTTAATTAAACTTTATTATAGAAAATTTCCCCATGCTATTAAAAATTCTATGTGAATCATTTTTAATGGCAGCTAATAGTACATGAGTTAGTAGCTACTACTGAGCACTGACTATGTACCAGGAACAGTACTGGGCACTTTACTAGTAAATTGGAAAGAGGACATTAATTACATACTATGTTAGATGCATTGCAAACATTATTTAATCCTAACAACTCAAACAGAGAACACTATCTTATCTGATAAGGATTTGAACCCAGGTCTGCATGGTACAAAACCATATTTTCTACTTTTATAAAATGTGTGAGCTATTTTCTTTTTGTTGTTGTTAATCCTCATCAAAGGGGAGGTAAGGGGAGGGGAGGGAAGCGGAATGAAGGGAACGGGAGGAGAGGAGAGGAGAAAGAAAGAGAGAAACATTGATGTGAAAGACACCCATCGCCTGCCTCCTACCGGTGCCCCAATGGGACCGGGTATCAAACCTGCAACTCAGGTACATGCCCTTGACCAGGAATTGAACCCAGATCCTTAGCAACACAGGCCAAGGGCTGTAAGTTGTTTTCTTAAATAGATAATCAACTTCCTTACCCTCCTTGCATTCATTTCAAGCAGACATTTACTTAAACAGGGGTATATATGTATGGATCCTTCGGTGAATGCTTCATAACCCCTGGTCTCCATCCTCTTGACTCATTTACATAAGAGCAAAGCACACACTAGGGTCCAATCAGTGCAGGGCTTATCTCCATAAGTAGCACCGGTACAGGTATAAAAAGCAGCCTTGGGGGAGAGGGGGTCTGTTTCTGTGTATAGAACTTGGAGGGAAGCAGCATAACCAACCAGATTGTAAGTACAGGTTAGCTCAGAGACCCAGTCAGCATTAAGAGCCTGGCCTTTGGAGCCAGGTGCCCTAGTTTCAAGTTCCAGCTCCGTCGGTTACTGGTTGTACAACGTTGAGCAAGTTATCTAACCTCGTTATGCCTCATTTCCTCATCTGTGAACACAATCTCACAGGACGTGATTAAGTTAGTTAGCACTTGAAGTGCTTGGAGCAGTGGTTCACAGCAATTGCCGTATCAGGGCTTCCTGCCATTATTATTAGTCCATGAGGAACATGAACAGACAATTTCAGATAATGAATTACAATAAATGAGATACACTTCAGATAATGTAATATAACATATAGAAAAAAATTGGCCTCATTAATAATAAAAAAATACAAATTAAAATACAAACTCTTTTACCTCTCAAAATGACAAACAATAATTCTTGAAACCCAAATTCTTATTTAACATTTCATTGAACTTGTAGGGTTATCAATTAGTACAGATCACTTAAAAGGCTCTAGAACTTGAGAAGTGTTCATACTCTAACCCAGAAATTCATTCCAGCAATCTATTCTAAGGAAAAATTCTAAATACAGCAAAAACTTTATGTACAAAGAAAAATACTTCTAACCTGCTATTCTATAATAGCAAAAAGACTGTATGTCCAATTATAGTGAAGTGGCCAAGTAAATATATGGAATATTTCATAGTAACTGAGTAAATTATTAAGAACTTTAAGCCCTAGCTGGTTGTGCTCAGTGGTTAGAGCATTAACCTGCAGACTGAAAAGGCCTGGTTCAATTCTGGTCAAGGGCAAATGTCCAGGTTGTAGGCTTGATCCCCGGTGTGGGGCATGCAGGAGGCAGCCAATCAATTCTCTTTCATCATTGATGTTTCTATTTCTCTCCCCCTCTCCCTTCCTCTCTGAAGTCAATAAAAATATTTTTTTAAAAGAACTTTAATAACATGCAAAATATTTCTTAAATAAATCAGGATATTATTTATAGAATATTCTAACATTATATAGTGGTTATCTATGAATGTAACTATGTGTGACTTTTAAATTTTATTGTATTCCAGTCTTCAAATTTTCTAAAATGAACATTTTTACAGACAAAACTAAAACTCTTAAAGAATATTGAATATTTTAAACCTTATCCTATATAATAAAGAGGTAATATGCAAATTTGACCATCACACCCTTGCACAAGATAGCCACCCCCATGTGGTCACAAGATGGCCGGCAGGGGAGGGCAGTTCTGGGCAATCAGGCCAGGAGGGGAGGGCAATTGGGGGTGACTGTGCAGCAGGGGAGGGCAGTTGTGGACAACCAGGTCAGCAGGGAAGCAGTAAGGCTTCGATCAAGCTAGCAGAGGAGTGGTTAGGGGGTAATCAAGCTGGCTGGCAGAAAAGGTTAGAGGCAGTGAGACAGGCAGGCAGGCGAGTGGTTGGGAGCCAGCAGTCCCAGATTGTGAGAGGGATGTCCGAGGGGTCCCAGATTGGAGAAGGTGCAGGCTGGGCTGAGGGACAGTTCTCCCTCCCCTGCCCCCCTGCTGCTGCAGTGCATGAATTTCATACACTGGTCCTCTAGTTCATAAAATAAATAGAATGACCTCCCATGAGTCCCTACTTCCTATAGGAAAAGACTCTCCTTGCCCACTTTTATCTCTCATCATCTCTCTGCCACATATTCTTTACTAGATTCACTCTAAGTTAACCAGCCATGATATTTTCTAATTTGTTTTTGTTTACAGCCATGAATTCCTTGCTTTTTTACAGCAGGAAAACAACTACCCAATATCCTATCACAACTGCTCTGTGATCTGACAGCCTTTCTAGACACCTGATTACACAGATGCAAATAAGTAGAGTGTCCTTAAAGAATGAGACTGTGCCTTATTCGTCTTTTATCTCCTGCCAGGGCTAGGTAAATAAATAGGTGTCCAAAAACACATCTGTTGAATGAATAAGCATCAATACCAAGGCGGCGAAATCTGAGCCAGCCTGGGATACCTCTGCATGCAAGGGGCTTTTATTTGTTTAAGGAAAGGGCACTGAGAACCAGACAGGTCTGGGCTTGACACAGCCACACTGAGCAAGTTACTAAAATGTGGAGCATCTGCTTCTTTGCTTGTAAAACAGAATTAAATCCAGCAACTCACAAGGTTATTGTGAGGATTAAGAGAGACAGAAATGTCAGGCTTTTAGAGCACCAGTCATATTGGAGGGAAGGAAGGAGGAAGGGAGAGAGAGAGAAGAGAGAGAGAGGGGAAACACAGGCATAAAAACAGAAATTCAAATGTTAGATCCCCTCCCTCTTGCTTAAGTCATTAAAGCCATGCTCTCTATAAGCAGCCAGGGAACAAAGAGGATACACATCAGAATCCCCAAAGTAGTGACATATGGCATCCAGATACATACTTCTGGCAAACTGTCACACAAGCCCTCTCAAGCCTTACACTGTTTTCCATATTGACAGCTGAAGAATGGCAGCCGCTGGCAGCCAAAATTAGGATGACTACACCGATGTTGTCTGTTACTCAGAGCAAAGCCACTAAGCAGATACCTGAGGCCAAGCTGCAAGGCTCCATCTATCAACCCCCCCCACCGGGGAGGTGGCAGCTCATCCACAGGGGTAGGCATGGTGCAGTTGGCACGGTGGCCGGTTACACCACCTCTGGTGACAGCAGCTGCCGTCACATCCAGGAACACCTACCATAGTCTCAATACCATGCACATCATACATAGGGCAGGGGGGTGAGGCATGAAAGGTTCTGAGGAGGTAGTGGGAGGAAGCACAGGGAGGGACCAGGAATTACCAATGGGGCTTACTAGCAAGCCAACTATCCTCCATCTTAATACTTTTCTACGGTTCGTTTCCTCATCATAAGAAGGTGATATCACTACCCACCTCCCTGAGGTCCTTTGAAGATTGAGGAGAACATGCCCTTCAGGCGCAGACAGCATTTATGACTATTACCACAGCCCGCACATACATGCTAACGCCTTGTCTTCCTGTACTAAGCTCCTCCCTCCAACACCAAACTCAGTAGATCTGAGTTGATCTTTCTGGTTGTTCTCAAGTAATAACTTTAATTTATATAGACTGGCCCAAAATACAGCCCCAAAGAAGGAAGGAAGAGGAAAATGTCAGGGTGGTGGGGAAGGATCCGTGGCAGCACAGCTTTCCATCTTGATTTCCTTTAAGAGGAGAGCCTATTGCAAATGCACGAGTCACTCCATTAGCAATTTGGTTAGATGCTACAGCTGCCTTGGTTGTCACAGGCCCCCAACTTCAAAGGAAAATAAAGGGGATTTCCTGGGGTAAAAAAAAAAAAAAAAGCCTAACTCCTTAAGTGTGTAGGAAGCACACCTGCCTAGCTCCTGACTCTATTTCCAGTGCTTAGCACAGAGCAAGCACTCAGTAAGCATGCTGGGTGAATAAATGCACCCACCAGATTCTATACCAGATACCTCTACCAACTGACTGCCTGGCTCTTTGAGAATCTACTGTGATCTAGGCACTAGGGAGATTAGGTAGCCACGGCCAGTGTGAAAAGCAAATCATGGAGCCAAGCAGAAATAGATGAGAAGCTATTTATTCATGAAATCAGAACTTAGAGACCACATCAGCAATTCCAGTTCCAAAATTAAAACCTTCTAGGAAACACGGACCAGATCATACATCTCTCCTGTGTGAGGCCCTACACATGTTCGATGGTGTTCCTCCTATACTGAGGCAAGAAAATTTTTCAGAATCCAAAGTGCGTGGATTAATAACACACTTCTTACTTGCCCTAGAACATGAGATATCAAACTTTTGGTAACAATATCCCTTTACACTCTTAAATAATTATTAAAAGCCCCAGAATTTTTGTTGATATGGGTTATAATTATTAATACTTATCATAAATTAAAACTGAAAAATTTAAGCATATTCATCCTCTTTAAATTAACAACATAATTTAATTTAAATCACTCTATTTTCAAAAATAAATAGTGAGAAGGTTAGCATTATTTTTATATGTTTTTTAGTGTTTGGTTTAATAAAAGATAGCAAGATTCTCATATTTGCTTCTTCATTCAATTTTTTTGTGATATATATAGTTATGATACATGCCAAAAACCCTGAGTCACAAAGACAATGGTCGGGAAAAGGAGAAGTATTTAATAGATTTTTCTGATGGTTGTGGATATTCTCCATTGATATGACACCAAAACTCCATCAGTAGGAGCTGATTAAAGGTTAGCTGCAACGTGGATTCTGAAGCCATGTGGATGAACTTTTTACACTCTATCACATTAAAATCCACTGGTCTGCCTTACTCTTTGAATGGCTCTCTTACCCATGAATGACTCTGTAAGATCATACATTGGTCATTCAGAAAATACCCACTCACTACAAATACGTACTATCAGTGTTTTTCCTTGAAGCGATAGATTCACTTTACACATTTTGGGGAAAATGTCTGCCAAATACCCAGGTCTGAAAAACCAGAGTTTGACTCCCATCAAGTATTTATGGTGTTCCATGAAAAAAATAGTTTGTTCAGTTTGCAACTCAGACTATTAATCACACAAGTGCTTTTCCTTGAAACACCATCATACTTCATACACTTCTCATCACACCAACACTAAAAATATGTATACTCAGAGGGTTGAGATTTAGTAAAGTTAATAATTTGTACTACATCAATGAGAATAGTCGTAAGGGAAGGTGACATTTTCTTTTACTGTGATTGTGAGGTAGTGAAGACTATAATATAAACTAGTATAGTTTGATGCCCCCATTTAGATTCATGCTAAGACACCAGCAGTTTCACTCACCATTGCTTTTGCACTGAAAGATTCAAAAGAGTGAAGTGGTAAATAACATCTTAACATTATCCTAAAACAGTTTTGACCTTGAGAGCCCCTGAAAGGTCTTAGGCACTGCAGGGGTCTGCAAACCACCTTTTATATATATATATATATATATATATATATATATATATATATATATATATATATATTTTATTATTATTATTATTATTATTATTATTGATTTTTTACAGAGAGGAAGGGAGAGGGAGAGTTAGAAACATCCATGAGAGAGAAACATCAATCAGCTTCCTCCTGCACCCCTCCTAGTGGGGATGTGCCCTCAACCAAGGTCCATGCCCTTGACCGGAATCGAACCTGGGACCTTTCAGTTCGCAGACTTACGCTCTATCCATTGAGCCAAACCAGTTTTGGCTGCAAACCACCTTTTGAGAATGACTGCCTTCCTCTATCAATCCTGATCAGTCCCTGTAAGCTGCCCACAGCCCAGACTGTAAGTGAGCCTGAGAAGGATGATAGCTTCTTATGTGCAGTGAAGCAACAAGTGAGGACACAGGGGACCATCAGCTCCTCACCTAGCCAGACCCCCTTCTTTCAACTACAGAGACGGTCTAATCAACCTATCCCAACTCACACACTGCAGGTTTTCTAGGCAGGACTTCAGCAAGGGCTGAGCGGCAGCTCCCAGCTGTGATCTATACAACAAAGCCACGTTCATGGTAAAGAAAAGGAGCGTCCTGTCTGATTAGTCCTGCCAGAATTAAACTTTCAAAAGTGGTTGACACTTGCCTTTACTGACCCTCCAATTCACCTTTCAGCACCTTTGCCAATCACCTTGCCTAAGGAATGCTCTGGAAGCGCTTGGTACCTCCGTCCTTCCCATTCTCTTAAAATGTTCCCTCCCTTACGCTTCTCATCCTCTATGGACATGTTCATTTGCTTTACCTTATTAGTTTAATCATCTTGCTGTGGCTTTTTTCTAATTCATACCAAGTTGCAAGCAAAAGGCTACTTATTGATTTCAGAGAGGAAGGCAGGGGGAAATAGAGATAGAAACATCAATGATGAGAGAGAATCATTGATTGGCTGTCTCCTGCATGCCCCCTACTGAGGATTGAGCCTGCAATCTGAGCATGTGCCCTTTACTGGAATCAAGCCCTGGACCCGCTGGTCCTCGGGCCAACGCTCTATCCACTGAGCCAAACCAGTTAGAGTTATATTCTATTTTCAATAATTTACCTGTATGGCTTCATAAAATACGTTTTACATGTTAATTGACTCAGTCAGTCAACTCCACTCTAAATTTTAATTACTCGGATTTTTCTTCCAAGTATTATGGAGTATTTAGGGGTAAGAGCCTTCCATGATGGAAGAATAGAAAGGTCATACTAGCCCAGCCAGTGTGGCTCAGTGGTTGCGTGTCCACCCATGTGCCAGGAGTCACAGTTCGATTCCCAGTCAGGGCACATGCCTGGTTACGGGATCAATCTCCCACAGCGGGGTTTGCAGGAGATAGCCATTTAACGATTCTCTCGTTATTGGTGTTTCTACCACTCTCCCCCTCCCTCTTCCTCTCTCTGAAATCAATACAAACATAATAAATAAATAAATAAATAAATAAATAAATAAATAAATAAATAAATATAAATAAAAGTTGTGCTAGAGAAGACAGTAAACATGGCATTATGAAAAAAAAACACAGACTTTGGAATTAGACAGGCTTGTGTCCAAATTACAGATCCCCAACTTATATGACTTCAGGGAAGATATTTGACTTCTCTGGGAGTCAATTTCCTCATCTGTAAAACATGAATAATATTTTCCTTGCAGAGTTCTTGTGAGGATTAATGACATTGTGTACAAACCCAGCACGGTCCCTATGAAACAGCAGGCATTCAATTATTACCGGATTCTCTCTGTGCTGGGGAATCTGTCTTTAGAGGCATCAAATAAATAATAGTTTCCTGCCCCGCAAGTACCACCTTCCTACTGACCCTAGAAATGAGCTGTCAAGCCCAATTACCATGACTCTTTCTAGCTGAGGCTCTTCCCTATGGTTTTATTCCTACAGATTCTGAGCTGAGGCTATAAATGCCCAGGACTCTGCTTCCCCAAGCTGCCAGACATGAAGATCACATGCTTACTAACGTGGGAGCCTACTTTTCCTATAGAAACAACGATGCCAGGCACCTGATCAGATTGCTAATAATGTTTTGACTGATGAGTCTTTGCAATTTTCTGACTCATGACCAAAACACAGGAGCACCATGTTCTAGGAAGACACTCTGTTTTACTCCACCAGCCTTGCTTTCCTTGGGATTTCCAGTCACATGCAACTATTTCCCAATGAGTCCTTTTGTGGATCTTTATCCCCACAGGTCTTTGTAAGTCCTTGCCACAACTTCTGACTACATCTCGATTTATATTTAACTCAAATACTACTTGGTATTTGCCAGGAAGGAGACAAACTTACAAAAATAACATAGTTATAAAACCAGCAAATGCTGTACCTGTAAACTAGACTCAAAGTTAATAGGAAGAATGATTTCAACAACAGGAAACTCAGAGTTGAATCAAGGCTATAAACTAGGTAAAGACTAAATAAAGCTAAATATGACTTGTCACATGGTAACAAGAAAGAAATCAAGTGGTATGAGTTCACTAAATAATAAAATCCTCAAGGAAGAAAAATAAAAGCCAGAAAGAATCAATTATATAAAGTACACAGTCAGCAGATATAATTAACATATTAAACAGAATCTTACCTGCCTGATCAAGTTCCAGCAAAAAATAAGGAACACTCATTGATTTAAATAACTTCTTTACCTGCAAGAAGTTGAAAAAGGAGGGGAGAATGTCATATTTTTTAAAAGTAAAAACCAAAAAAAGAGTCTCTTATCCAGCTTTATTACTTCCCTCCTCAGTCTTTTCTTCTGGAAACTTTCCAGTTCATTTTTACATAACTCACAGGAATATTCCTGCTGACAGTAATTCTATTTAAAGGGGTATTTGAAATCTCTTGATTATATTCTATTTCCTTTTTTTTAATGTTTTTATTGATTTTAAGAGAGGAAGGCAGGGGGAGATAGAAACATCAATGATGAGAGAGAATCATTGATTGGCTGCCTCTTGCACGCCCCCTACTGAGAATTGAGCCTGCAATCTGAGCATGTGCCCTTGACTGGAATCGAGCCCTGGACCCTCCAGTCCTCAGGCCAATGCTCTATCCACTGAGCCAAACCAGTTAGAGTTATATTCTATTTTCAATAATTTACCTGTATGGCTTCATAAAATATGTTTTACATGTTAATTGACTCAGTCAGTCAACTCCACTATAAAAATGGGTTTAATATTAACCATGTTTAAACAAGCCACTGGAATACTTAATGTTTCCAAAACATTATGTTGCAATCCTACAATAGTCAAATTAGCTTCCCCGGCAGCATACACTTAAAAAAGTAGGAATCTTTTGAAGAGTGATAGAGTAAGTAAAGAGGTACTTTAAGGACAGGGAGACCACCTGGATAAAAGTCAATTCATATTTCAATGATCATTTTCTAAGACTAAAAATATGTTCATATACATATAAAATCATGGACTTATTAGATCTCTTAGCCACTTAGGGTTTAGAACTAAACCATTTGCAGTTTGTTACAAAAACAACACCAAGTTTTCCAGATTTAGAAAGTAAGCCCTAAAAGCAGCTCCTAAAAGTAATTCTCAAAGTTTGATAATATGTGAATATAGGAAATACACTCATTAGATTCCAAAGAAAACATGATCCCGTGTCACGAAGCTATTTTGTAGGTTATCTGAACACTGATTGAACTTAAGCACGGTTCCACCGCCAAGATTCACTATGTCTTGAATATCAAAAGAGCCAGTTCTAGAGTGTTCTTATTGAGACTAGAGGAATAATACTATGCCTGTAAAACAGACACTTTATTGAGAAGTAAAAGTGGAACTGCATATCAAACAATGGATAAGCTGCAACAAGATATCATCTGCTAATTCCAACCGCATACCTTACTTCCCACAGAAATATCTGTAAGAAACAAGTATCGTATTTTACTGCAAGGGCCGGGAGGGTTTATCTTTGCAGTAAGATGCTTTAAAGCATACATGGGAATGTGTTAGGCAACAAGCGAGAAACTAACCTGATACAGAAGTTAATTTCTTTGTGGGCATTTCCCAACTTGGATTAATGCAAATTATATTACTGATCCCAGAGAGAAATACAAATTAATCAGAGCAATTATAAATTTAGTCGTTCTATTCTCATTTACTCACATCATGATTGTTAAACGAGATGATAAAATCAAGACAGAAGGAAATAACTTGGGAAAATTCTACTTATTGGTAATTTTTTAGAAAATGAATGTGAATAACCAAGTATATAAGTTGTACTCCCACAAAAGAAAATCACCATTTTGACCAGGAGAGACCCCCTAACCATCCTTCCTGGCCAAAAATATTGAAAAGAATTTATATCAATTGGCACAAATCTGAAAATAGCTTTCATATTATGTATTTGGAAAAGCTAAGGGACTGGTGTTTATTAAAGGTAAAACCAGATGTCTGTTCAGAAGTCTTGGCATATCCAGAAATTTTTCAGGTAATGGCAGGAAATAAAATTACTAAAATCAGTATGCAGATACCGGGCACAGATTTTTAAGGACAAGTTGATCATTCCCAGAGCATATTTAATTAAGCAAAACAGAAAATGAAAAAGGCCAGGCTTTGCCTTTTCAGAGACGAGGAGAGCTGGGAAATGAAGTTAGTAGAATTCAGGGATAAGAGAGTAGGGATGAGAGTCATTACAGCTCGAAGAGATCTAAGGGAACAGGAGCCCTGACTGCCTCTCATTAACAGCAATGCTGATCACACACACTAGCGACTAGCCCAACCCTTCCTTGCGGAACTAGAGCAGCATCAAAATTGGAATTGTCCTATTCTTTAAAAGTGTTTTCAAAGTATAAGTGAAGCGACCAAAACATGCATGGCACATAGTAGTCACTCAAACAGTAGCTATTACTAATGTAAGTGTGGACTGAACATTCCCAAGTCCTTTCACATAGATCTGAAATCATTTAGGCCTCATAATCAAGATGTGTGTTTAACAGGTCAAAGATCAGATGGTATCATCATCCTTAGTTTGTTGTTGAGGAAACTGAGATTGAAAAATGAGAACTGAGCTCTGGTAACTGCACGTGCTCCTTGTGCCAGCCACCATGAGCACAGAGCGCTGAAGGGAGAGGCCAGCCTAGGAAAAGTAGCCCCTTCGTGATAGGACTGCTTGTACTTGGAACAGAGTCAGATGTGTGTTGACTGCTGTCTAGCCAAGCTTCTCTATTGATGGGAGGAGGATCACCATCCGAGGTGTTAGGTCCTGATTGGAAAACAGGAAAAGCAAGTTCTTTTATTTAACAAACATTTATACAGCATTTACTATGTGCCAGGCATGTTGTGTGGCTTTCAGAAGTTTTAAAGAATTTAATCCTCACAACGATCTTATGAGATGGGCATTTTGTTATACACGCTTTACAGGTGAGGAAACTGAGGCACAGCAGGTAAATAACTTTAATCAAGGTCACAGGGCTGATATGTCACAGAGCCAAGAACATGGGGAAATGGTTTCACAAAGAATAAACTGAGTTCAGCGTCTCAGCTCTTAACTACATTCGGTAACAGAAAAGATGGAACAACTACATAGTTTCAGAGCTGCAGGAAATCTCAGAAGTCAGCTAGTCCGAGCCTCTCACTTACAGATGAAACGAACGAGGGAGAAGAGCCTCAAAAGTGGACAAGATCACCAGAGCTAGATGATTAGCTCCAGAGGCGAGAAATCACAGCTCAGATTCCTAACGCCCAGCCCTCTTCTAAATTCCCTATCACTGACAGTCATCACTTAGAATTTAGCAGGGGTTACCTCTTCCTTTTCTTTTTAAGCCTCTGTTCTGCCTTCTCCGTTTGACTGAACCCCTAGTGATGGCAATTGTGTCTCCTATCTCTATGCAACTCTACGCCTAATATGACATTACGGAAGGAGGGTGAAGCCTCGGATGCCAAGGACACAAGCATGTTCAATGAGAAACTACATGAAAGGTTCTGCCTATCTCAACTATTTCCACTGCTTTCCCACCTTCCCTTTCTTTTCTTTTTGAAGAGAGAGAGAGAGAGAGAGAGAGAGAGAGAGAGAGAGGAGTCAAAAAAGCCTGTCTCTTCCTCAGGCTTTCAGAATGAAAAGGCTTCTGAATTAAACTTCCCAGAGAGCTGGAGAATAAGGAGAGAGACAAACAAACTGAGAGAAGACAGAACTTATTAAATTACCCTACAGGTTAAGCTGGACAGATGGCCAGTTATGCTTACTTAAGAGTCCATTGTGTCTAGTCCTAGAGCTACCCTGAGTATACTTTAAAGCTAAACTCTAGCAACCTTTAAACTCCCTCAACCTTGAAACTTCAATAAAGCACCAAAACAGGTTTGTCTTTAAACTCTCACCTGCATGCTAAGGTGAAATCAGAGTCATCACTGAGCTTCTCTCCCTGATCTTCTAAGGTTAAGATCTAAGTCGGAAGCACAGTTTATGCTTTGTGAAACCATTTCCCCCATAATAAACCAGAGCATGAGGAGATATTTACAAAATTTCAGAGTGCCCTAAGTAACAGCTCCTTAAGAAATATTCCCTTTAGACATGCCTCAAGGAATAGCAAATCACTTGGTTTGATAACTCCCCCTCCCTCTTTCTCTGACCCTGACCCTGACCCTGACTGTCTGAAAACATTGAGTTCTTTGCAAAGGCTCAGAAAATGATGACTCAAGCAATATTTTCTTCTCAAATCAACACTCCTCAAGTATTCTGAAGCAAGTTACACTCACACAGACCCTACACTAAGGAGAAATCCGGCTGCTTACACCTGAGCTCAAAAGTCTGTCAGATTTCTATAATTCAACTACTTGTTACCACCGCTTACCTCGGCACAGCGTTTGCACGTGGACTTGCTGAAGATGACCACAGGGTGGCTGTCTATATAGGCCTGTAGCCGCGCGCTGGGCTCTAGGATGGCTGTGCTGGTGGATCCAAAGGCTGAGTTTTCTGACGAAGTTTGACAAGTGAGAAAACCCTTTGCTAGAAGTAATGGAAGCAAAGATGGTAATTACCAGAAAGGAAAACAGGATGATGCATTTTCTAATAGTAGGCTCACTCTAAAAGCCTTGCAATTTTACCCCAAGGGCCAAAATAAGCAATGCGAGGAAGGACTCCAACATGGATTGTACATTATTAGTTCTGTCATCTGACTGGAGAGTTTGGACAACTCATGCAATATTCCCAACTCACTTGGTCACACTCAAAATTCGTTCTCAGGGATCTGGGCAAATGAAAGCAAGAGTCTGAACCATCTTTGGAAGCAGAAGAATAAATAACAGGTTCTGGGCATGGAGGGCCACAGTTTACCCACCCCTACTCCCCACTATGGCTTAAATGCAGAGGCCAGGATCAGATGTGATGTCGCTTTCTCATACAACCCTGCTTGCAGACATAGGCATACACAACCCAGGCCCAGGATTATTGTTTTTCTTCCAACTCCTGGATAAGCAGACAAATCTGTGGGACCTTCAGGCCACAGACACAAAGCTTCCAAAAAAATCCTTTCTTCAGATTCTCGGTTTCCTTCCCGGGATTTTACTGTGGCCCAATTTGGCACCGGAACAAACGTGATCCAGCCTAGTTGCATGTCATCTGCACATGACAGCACCATCATCCTGGGCATCACCACCAGCCCAAGACACTGAGAGATTGCTACCTCTGGCTTGTAAATGCTTTTAACTAGCTATTGGCTTCAGGACCCACAAACCAAGCTCAATCCCACCCTTATGACTTGCTTCCTAAGTGATTTCCTCTAATTTCTGCTCATCTAAGAGCTGCCCATTCTTCTTCAGTCTCATCATCTTTATAGTTGATGTTCATGTTTATCCAGAATATTTTCAAAGTTCTCACCCATGCTATAGCATGTATCCAGTGCTTCATTTATTTTTATTGCCAAACCATAGGCCCAGTGCACAAAATTCATGCACGGGTAAGGTCCCTAGGTCTGGCTGGTGGTCAGGGCCAATCAGGGCCTTCCAGCTGCCAGCTGGGGCCTTCCTTCATTCCTCGCAGACCCCTGGCGGTCAGCGCATGTTATAGTGAGCGAATAAACTCCAAGTCTCCCAGTAGAACTCCCAAGGGAACAATTTGCATATTAGGCATATAGATATAGATATAGATATAGATATAGATATAGATATAGATATAGATATAGATATAGATATAGATATAGATATAGATATAGATATAGATATAGATATAGATATAGATATATAGAGAGAGGTAGATAATATTCCATTGTATAGTTTTACCACATTTTATTTATCTGTTCATCAGTTGATGAACATTTGGGTTATTTCTACTTTTTGGCTGTTGTGAACAGAGCTGCTATGAACATTTATGAAGAGGTTTTGTTTGAACACCTGCTTTCATTTATTTTGAGTAAATACTGGGGAGTAGAATTGTGGAGTCAAGTTCATCTTTTAAGGAACCCCCAATACTCCTTCCCAAAGCAATGACACTATTTTACATTACCACCGCAATGTACAAGGGTCCCAATTTCTCCACATCCTTGCCAATACTTATCTTTTTTATTCTAGCCATCATAGTGTATGTGCGCCTACATATAAGCATATATTTTAAATGTTCACTGGTAATTCTAATGCACACTTCTAATTAAGAACTGTTAGACTAAGGCAGCATGACCCATGATTACAGCCCACCAATGGCTTTCAAAATTTTAAATTAAACTCTGGTTTTCATTTTCTCTTTTGCTTTTTAAATTTTTTTATTAAATTTATTGGTCTGAAACCTGTTTGGCTCAGTGAATAGAGCGTCAGCCTGCAAACTGAAAGGTCCCAAGTTTGATTCCGGTCAAGGTCATGTACCTTGGTTGCGGGCACATCCCCAGTAGGGGGCATGCAGGAGGCAGCTGATCGATGTTTCTAACTCTATCCCTCCCCTTTCCTCTCTCTAAAAAGTCAATAAAATATGTTTTTTTAAAAAATGTATTGGGGTGACCTTTGTTAATAATATAGGTTTGAAGAGTACAATTCTATAATAAATCACCTGTATATTACATTGTGTTTACCACGCAAAGTCAAGTTTCCTTCTGTCACCATATTTGACCCCTTTACCCTTTTTTACCCCACCACCCTTTCCCTCTGGCAACCATCATACTGTTATTTGTGTCTATGAGTTATGGTTTGTTTTTCTTGCTTTCAGTTTTATATCCCACAGGAGTGAAATAATATAGTTCTTGACTTTTTCTGAGTTATTTTGCTTAGCATGATATTCTGAAGATTCATCCATGTTGTCACAAATGGCAGTATTTCATCTTTTCTTATGGCTAAGTAATATTATATGGTGTGTGTGTATGTGTGTGTGATTTTTCACCCAATCATCTATCGAAGGTACTTTGGTTGTTTCTATACATTGATCACCGTCAACGATGCTACAATGAACATAGGGGTGCATATATCTTTACAAATAAATGTTTTTAATTTTTTTTTGCTAAATACCCAGAATAGGGATTGCTGGATAATATAGTAGCTCTATTCTTAATTTTTGGCAAAACCTCCATACTGTTTTGCTTATTGGCTGCATCAATTTATACTTCCACCAGAAGTGTATGGGTTTCTTTTTGCTACAATCTCTCCAACACATGTTATTACTTGTCTTGTTGATTACAGCCCTTGTCACAGGTATGGGGTGGTACCTTATTGTGGTTTTGATCTGCAGTTCTCTAATAGCCATTGAAGTTGAGCTTTTTGTTCACATATCTATTGATGGTTTATTTGTCTGTCCAGGTCCTCTGCCCATTTTTTAATTGGATTGTTGAGTTCTTTATAGGTTTTCAATTTTACCCCCTTATCAGAGGTGTTGTTTGCAAATATCTCCTCCCATTGGGTTGGTTGCCTTTTTGTTTTATTGAGTTTTTGTTGTTGATGTGCCAGAACTTTTTAATTTGATATACAGTAATCCCATTCATTTATTTTTGCTTTTACTTCCCTACACTTCGAATTTTAGAAGGCAACGTGAAAATAAGGATTCTTAGTGATAACCTATCATAAAAAGAGAATCACAGAATGTCAGCATGGCATGGGAAAGATATTTGAGGTCACTAGGCCAACCTATCATTCTACTGATGAGGAAACTGAGGTCCAGACAGGTAATTAATTGGTGTTGGAGTCAGGGCTGCCACACAAGCCTCCTGATTTCATAATGCCTTCGTGACTCCTTTGACTTTAGGGGATGACTAACTCTAAAACCAGGTGACAGTTCCTTATGTAACATCTATGCTAAGGGCCCCACCCACCTATAAAACCCAGATATTTGCCAATACACAGAACGCAGTATTCAGGGCCATTACAAGGAAAGCATTATCTTCTGTGATTAAAAGAACTGCTCACCAAAATTAATAATAAAAAATAGATGATAGATAAATAATTAAGAAATTGCTCAACTAATCAAAATCATAATTCTGCCTCTAACATAAAAGGAAAATAAACTTTTGTTTAGAAGTTTATCATTTATTTTTAAATTTCCCCCTCAATTTTGAAATAAAATTTGAAAAAGAATAGTAATAAATTAATTAAATGTTGCAAGGACAGTACAGAAACAAATGATCAGAAAAACCTAGATAAAAATTGTAATTATTTGTTCTTTCCCTTTTGCCCCAACTTCTTCTGTCAAAGATCAAATCCTAATATTTGGATCCATAAAGTATATACTATCCACTGGGAAAAATTCAAACTACAGGGTAAAAATAAATATGCCCCATAGTTACACAGACATCAACATGAGATTAGATAACTCAGAAATAGATAAATATAGAATAATTTATGATAAAAAAGTATCACAAAGCAATAAAGAGACAATGTATTTTTTTAAGTAGTAGGTAATAATGGCTTGATAATTTGGGAGAAAAAAGTTTTTTTTCCGCTTATCTCATTATATAACAAAGCATAAAAAAGGGAACTTTTTCCATATCTCTAATGGAGTAATAACTTCCTAAGCTTAAAAGTAAAAACATCCTGACTGGCAGCCGATCAATGATTATGTCTCATCATTGATGTTTCTGTCCTTCTCTCCCTCTCCTTTCCTCTCTCTGTAATCAATAAAAATATTAAAAAAAAATAAAATAAAATAAAAATAGCCCAGCTGGCATGGCTCAGTGATTGAACATTGACCTATGAACCAGGAGGTCAAAGTTCAAGTCCAGATCAGGGCACATTCTCCGGGTTGCTGGCTCAATCCCCAATTAGCATTTCCCTCTCCCTTCCTCCCTTATATCAATAAAAATATTTTAAAATAATAGTAATAAAATAAAAATAAGAGTAAGCACAAAGGAAAGGAGCAACAAATTGTACTGCAAATAATAATAATAGTAATAATAATTATTTTTAAAAGCCTAGGGAAAGTATTTACATAAAAAAAAGAACTCAAGCAAATTGGTTAGAAAACAGGATCACTAATGATAAAATAAAATAAAGAACATAAACAACCAAATCAGTAGGAAGAAAATGGCAAAACTAGAATATAAAGGTCAATTTACTTTACTTTTATTTCATGATCAGAAATGCAGATTAAAGCAATGAAGTGTGGTTTCCTACCTATAAAAAATGAAAACTCCCAGTGCTGATAAATGTGCATTGAGGTAAGTCCAAGGGGTGGGGAGGGGAATGTAACATAAACTAATAATTTTGGAAAACTATTTGTCAGTGTGGATCAAGAACAATTGAAATGGCATACCTTTTAACCTGGAACGTTTACTTGTGGGAATTTACCTTTTAAAAAATCTAAGGTAATGGAAACATTATATTAACAAAAAGGACCCCTACCTCCTATTATTCTCAAAAGAAAAGATTTCAGTACTTTTTACTTATAACTAGCATCACCTAGCTAAAGGGGAATTTCCAAATTCTATTTCACTGCGAGTTCTAGAGCTTAAGGATTAATTATGTTAAGTTCCTGTAAAATTCAATGGAACAAAATAGGCCCCTGGTCTATCAACACGCTCCACTCTGTACATCAGAGCATGTCTGTCACCTTTCTAGAGACAGAGACAAATTATATCTTATCTCAGTTGTCTTTATCCTTCCAAAGGCTATGTTACCAACAGATTCTATCCCTGCTCTCCAGCCTCCTTCACTCCTTTTTTCCTTTTGTTTTAAAATTGACTTTTAGAGAGTGAGAGAAACGGAGAGGGAGAGAGAAATATCGATGTAAGAGTGAAATATCGATTAGCTGTCTCCTGTGAGCTCCCTACCTAGGATGAAGCCCACAACCCAGGAATGTGCCCTGACCCAGAATCAAACCAACCAACTGAGCCACACTGTCCAGGGCTACTTCACTCCTTTCTATTCCCAATTCTCAGTTTCCTCTTTTATTAATTATTAACAACAGTTTCATTACAACATCATTGGTCATAGTAAAAAATTGGCAGCAACAGATATCCAACATTAGAAGAAGAGCTAAATTATAGTAGCTCTCTTGTTTTTTAGTAATTTTAATGACTGCTTACTATTCAAGATTCAAAACAACATGGAAATGGCTTGACATAATGTTAATTGAAAAGAAATAGAATACCAAATCCTATGTACCACACTTTTTCAATTATATGAAACTCTGTATATAGGAGTCCTGAAAAGGGATATGCAAAATGGTCATATAAGATAGCATAGCATGGTAGGGCAATGCATGGCTTCTCCTGTCTTGTACTAGTATTTCTCAAACTTTATTTTTCTTTAAAACATTAGAACTAGCCACAAATATATGATCCTCACGTAGGTCTTGGATCCGAAAAAATTAGGGAGGCAACTGAGTAGTTTAATATTGACTTACATTGGATAATGTCATTGTATCAACATTAAATCCAAAGAGAAACCAAGATGGCGGCCTAGGTAAACACCTGAACTTGCTGCCTCACACAATCACTTCACACCAAGACACATCATAATTAAAATGCCAAGAGTAAAAGACACAGAGAGAATCTTAAAAGCAGCAAGAGAAAAAACATTAACTACCTACAAGGGAGCACCCATATGATTGTCAGCTGATTTCTCAACAGAAACTATGCAAGCCAGGCAGGAGTGGCAGGAAATATTCAAAGTGATGAATAGCAAAAATCTACAACCAAGATTACTCTACCCAGCAAATCTATCATTCAGAATTGAAGGTCAGATAAAGAGCTTCACAGATAAGGAATTCATCAACACCAAACCAATATTATATGAAATGCTGAAAGGTATTCTTTTAGAAGAGGAAGAAAAAAAAAGGTAAAGATAAAAATTATGAACAACAAATACATATCTATCAACAAGTGGATCTAAAAATCAAGTGAATTAAAAATCTAATGAACAGAATAAACTGGTGACTGTAATAGAATTAGGGGCATAGAAAGGGAGTGGACTAACAATCCTTGGGGGGAAAGGGGTGTGGGGGATGCAGGAAGAGACTGGACAAAAATCATATATCTATGGATGAGGACAGTCGGGGGGTGAGGGTAATGGCATGGGGTAGAGTGGGAACCGGGTGTAGGGGAGCTATGGGAGGAAAAAAGAGGGACAACTATAATAATCTGAATAATAAATATTTATTTTTTAAAAGAGAAAATAAGCAAAACAAATGAAAAGTGTAATAGTGTGATGAGAGAAATTAACACAGGACGTCTTATTTAATAAAACATTCTGGGTTGACAAAAAAACCCACATTAAATCCATTGCATTTCTCTAGAAGAATACTTTTTCTTAGGAGACACATGCTGAAATATTTATTGGTGGAAGTCAAGGGTCTACAACCTATTTCAGTAAAAATGTATGTATGGATAGTGGGAGAGATTGGGACATAGAGAGGGAGAGAAGGAAAATAAAACAAATGCAGCAAAATCTGAATCTTACAAAGGAATTATGGGTATTCATAGTATTATTCTTTCCACTTTTCTATTGACTGCGTGAAATGCTAGATTGCTAAGGAAGTAGCTTTTTAAAACTTTCCTATGGATCCCATCCTAATATATAAAAAGCCAGAGACCGTCATGACCTAAACGACCAGACAGACAATCGAACACCTGGCCAGGGTCCTGCATGGCGGGAATGAGTCCTGGATCCCAGCCAGCACAGCAGGGGTTAGTTCTGGGTCCCGGCTGGCACGGCAGTGACAGGGAGCTCTGGGCCCCAGGTTTGAAGGCTGGCCATGCTCCTGATCGCAGGAGACCCAGAGTTCCGTGGAGACCTGGTCAGGGCTGAGCTCCCTGCACCCCTGCAGGAGGGAACTCTGAGCCCCAGCTGGGGCATGGCAGCGACAGGGAGCTCTGGGCCCTGGGGAACTGGAGCCACGCTGCGATCTGGGAATCTTGGTCCCTACCCCTGGCCCACAGGCTCCAGGGAACCAGAGCCATACTGTGATGGACTGGACCCTACCCAAGGGGTTCCAGATTGTGAGAGCGTGCAGGCTGGGCTGAGAGACCACCCCCACCTTCGAATGCACACATTTCCATGCACCGGACCTCTAGCAATAGTACAGTGGTACCTAGAGATACGATTGGCCTAATATATGAGATTTTTGAGATATGAGCCGTTGAGCGAGCGATTTTTGCTTTGAAATACGAGCAACATTTGAGATAGGAGTCATCGCGAGGATTGGCCGGCTGCACACGACCCACCAGTTTACCGTGACTCGAGCGTCTCAGAGTTTCCCACACCTCAAGGTTACAGAACGAATTAAACTCGTATCTCGAGGTACCACTGTATATTGCTGTTCCGATTTGTGGGGAGAGTCTGGCTCTTTTACCTTTATTCTATCACCATCAGTCATATTCCTGCATGGAGGCTGGTTTGCATTTGAAAAACTCAGGAAGTGTAAGTCAGCCAAATCTGGATACCTCATCTGTTGCTAATAAGGAACCTCTGGGACTGATTTCTTGGTTTCCTTTGTTCAGGCAGAATCCCAAAGACTTCTCTGATGCAATATAAATGTCTCTAAACTTAGTTTCCTAGACTAGTGGCCCTCAAAATGCAATAGGCACACATTTGAAGGTCCCTGAGGTCAAAACTATTTTCAAGATGCTTTTTGCCTTTTTCACTGTTCGGGGTCCTTAATTATGTTTAAAAGTAAAGGGATCCTGAGACCAGAAGTTGGAAAACCACCAAACTTGACATCTTGAAAGTTTGAAAGGAAGAATATGTGAAAAGTAGGGTTTCCATAGGAGCTAAAATGTTTACCTAGGATTCCCCTTTTACTCCCAGATTCTCTTAAAACTAAATGAAGTGAACACAAGTTAACTTTTCTTCCAAAGCCCCAACAGAGCAGTTTTTCAGTCTAGGCCGCTCTTCAAAGGAAAAAATAATGGTTTTATTGTTGTGAGTTTTAATTCCATGCCACTTAAAACAAAGTGTAA
>PVJN01027350.1:0-28174 GCA_004026805.1 Lasiurus borealis
TCCCTTGCCCAAGCTTGACCATGCCACCTCATCTCTTACTGGACTTCCCACACCTCTAGCTGGTCTTCCTGCTCCCCACTCCCCCCGCACCCCTGCTCCCCGCATCTTGCCCTTCCAGTGTATCGGACATGCATGGGCCTAGGGGTTCTTTCAAAACTGGCTCTAGCTGGTTTGGCTCAGTGGATAGAGCGTCAGCCTGCGGACTGAAGAGTCCTAGGTTCAATTCTGGTCAAGGGCACATGCCCAGGTTGCAGGCTTGATCCCCAGTGGGGGATGTGCAGGAGGCAGCCAATCAATGATTCCCTCACCACTGGTGTCTGTCTGTCTGTCTCTCTCTCTCTCTCCCTCTCTCTCTCTCTCTCCTTTCTTCTCTGAAATCAATAAAAATATATTTAAAATAAACAAACAAATAAACCGAAATCCAGTCATTCGGCCCTTCAGCCTATAACCTTGTAGAGACCTCACTGCACACAGGACACAGCCTCATCCCTTAAGGGGTCGGTGTCTAGAATACAGCCTGGCCCTGTGCGGCAGCCACGCTGAAAGTTCGCTCAGCCTCCACACCCAGGCTAGTCATGGTGCAGAGGCCCAGCATTTCTTCCTTTCTCTCCCTCCGCCCCACACAGCTGCCCTCTTGCTCTCTCTCCCCTCTGTCATACCTAGGCTCAGCTACCTGACCTGTCAGTCACTGCACTTGAACATGAATTTATTGACAGCACCATTCCTAGGGCACAGCAATGTCTTCTCTACGCATGGAGTGAGAGGATGGTTGGGTATCATGCACATAAAGAATTTCTGGGGAGGGGGGTATGAGGGAGTTGAGGGAGAGATAAGTAATGTCACTGACACCTGAAATCACTGGAATCTGGGGCCAACATGCGAGGGATTCCTGGTTGCTAGAATTTACCTTATTCACTTTTGCGCCACAGCAACTAACAAGAGCTACACGGGAATCCAGTACACTTGAACGAAGTCCAGAGCGAGCTTTTCTGCATGTTAAATTAAATGGGCTGAGACCTCAAAAAAAGGATGTGTTTCTGCTTAAATCAGAGGCTTCTTGGGGAAGATACCCTAGGACCGTGGTCGGCAAACTGCGGCTCTCGAGCCATATGCGGCTCTTTGGCCCCTTGAGTGTGGCTCTTCCACAAAATACCACGGCCTGGGCGAGTCTATTTTGAAGAAGTTTACATTTTAAAAATTTGGCTCTCAGAAGAAATTTCAATCGCTGTCCTGTTGATATTGGGCTCTATTGACTAATGAGTTTGCCGACCACTGCCCTAGGACATGCTCCATTCAGGGCTGAGGATTTGGGGTGGGTGTTTAGGAGGTTGGTTCCTTCCAGAAGTATCCCTGGCTAAGGAAGGCACAGAGCACATTGTCATGAAGTGACTTGACTCTTTCCCCGGTGCGGAACCGTGGGATGACACGGGGCAGGGCTAGGAAGGCCCGATGCCCTCTTACTTCCAAAAGTAAACGGATTCTTGAGTGGCTGCCTCCTGCGAGGCTCGTTATTCCCAGGGAGGCCTGGCAGCTCTGGAGCCGAGAACGGCGATGCTGGTGCCCCTGCTGTGTTATCAGGTGACGGGGCCAGGGCTGCACAGCCTCCCCCACGGCTCAGCCTGGTCAGCCATCTGAGTCATCAACTCTTCAGAAACAGGCTCCTTGCTGCTTTGCAAGTGGCCACAGGCACGGAAGGAGAAGCAAGAAGTGTGACTGGGGAGGAAATGCAGCGGGGGGAAAAGCTGAATCAACAGAGAGGGCAGGGGAAGGAAACCCCGCATTGGTGTCCCGCAGCAAAGCCACGCCTCTCGCTGTGCAGCTCACACAGCGCTGTCCATGTGTCAACGGCTGGGAATGTCATCCTAAACCACAATGGTCCTGTTTGACAGGTGAGAGGACTGACCCTGGAGGCTGTTTAATGGGCCCAGCATCACACAACTGATGCATCCATGTAGAGCCGGCTTGTGCCCGGGCAGGCCCCTCACAACCCCACTTCATGGCTTGTTGCTGTTCTTCAAACGCACACCCTCTGTCACACTCAGGTCACTGTCCTTGCTGTCTCCTCAGCCTGACCCTCAGTTCAGGTGTCACCTCTGCAAAAAGGCCTGTTTTGACCACCCGATCTCAGCTCCCTGTCGCTTGACTTGGTTATTTTACGTTCTGGAAGTTATCACTGCGGACTTCGTTTGCTGTCTGCTCCCTGCTGCAAGGTGAACCTCCTGAAAACGCCCCTCCGCCCCCCCCCTCCCCCCCAGTCTAACCTGTTCTCAGTGGCACCGTCACTGGCTGCAGCTGGGCCCGGCACAAAGCAAGCGCTCAGCACACACCTTGGGCAGGAACGGACACGCTCCCACGTAAGCGTTCAAGGCCAGCTGCCGACAGCCGCCCTGAGGACCGCCCGCCCCAGATTACAGAGCAAGAGCATGATTGGGGGGCCGGGGGCCGTAATTACGGCCAGAGAAGACCCAGCGTTTGCCGGGGAGGTCGGAGGAAGCCGCTTTGAAAACAGCACACGGTGCCTCTCGGGCCTATAATCTTGTCAGTCTTTTCTTAAACCCTGGCATTACCGGCAGACGCTCCTTTTCTCTCCCCTTCACGTAGGCCTGTCTTTTTCTACCGGCGGAGGTCATCCGCGGGGCTCAGAGACCTCTCAGTCCCCCTCCCTCGATGGGGTGCAGTAACGGCCTGCTGCCTCCCTCAGCGCTTCCAAGGCCGTTCGGGGAGGGCTTCCTCGGGGGGCATCTGGTGGAGAGACTCGCAGAAACGATCGCCGGGGGAGAAGGCCGGCTCTCCCCACACCGCAGACCAGCTCTAGCTAAAGACATCCCTTCCCCCGTTTCCTTCTGGCCTGGAACAAACACCGGATCTGCCGCACTGGGCTCCGGGGGCAGGGAGAGGAAGGCCCTGGAGACCCTGCGAACAATTCCCCCAGCTCGCCCCTGCACGGTGGCTCCACGCGGCCTCTTCATGAAGGGCTGGGGTGTCAACGGGTGAGCGGGCACAAGAGACCTGAGCATGCCCGAGGTCTAAAAATACATGCCTCCGGGCGCAGAGGGTCACGAGGCTGCCTGCAGGCTGGTAGCACCTACCTTGATCATGACTGTGGGCCCACTGTTCTTCCTAAGCTATCCCGTTTCTCCACGACTCATCAACCCAGGAATACATACACCTACGGGCGGGACTGACTTGGCTATTGGTGTGAAAGGGCTTTCTGGCAGCCCCGGGGGACAGTAGCAGCCAGCCCGGGGACACAGATGGCTTGTGGAGGGAGGGCACCTCGCCCAGCCCTGGCGGGGTGCATTCGCCCCTCTCCGCCCCGCTGCCTGGCTTCTGACGTCTCTGGGTCCCCGGTCGCCGCTGTTTGCTTTTTACATCAGCGGCTACACACTCTAGTTCACTCTGCAATGACCATTTCCTCCCAGGGAGCCTCCTTGGACTGGCAAGCTCAGGATACACAGGAAATGGACTCCAATCCCAGGATGGGCAACAGGAGATGGATTTTCCACAATGGTCTTTTAAAACAAGGCAGAGAGCTCTATGTAAACAGCAGGCTGCTCGGAGAGGTGGCTGACCCCCTCGCGCTGCGCCCGGTGTCGTAAAGAATTTCTTTTCCACCCCCAGAGCAGGAGGCCCCAGGAAGCACCAGGGCCGCTCGCTGTGAGAGCATTCTCCCGGCTCCCCTCATTTCTTCTGCGTGTCTGTCAGCAGGGCACTAACGGCCTTTAGTTCTGGATTATCTTTTCAGCGGTGTTTGCACAGCAAACAGCCTCAGAGGACAGAGGCATCGTCTCAGCTCCTTCGCCTTTGCCTGGGGAGAGCGAGAGAGTGTCTTTCTCCAGAGCAAAGGGGCGGGTTTGCTGACTCTCTGCTGCCAGAGCTGTTAGGCAGGCTCCAGGCACTTCTCCTGTAAGGTAACCGCTAAGTGTACAGATGTTCATCTGGGCCCCTTGAACTCGGGGGGCAAGGGGAACTGGGGGCAAGGGGACTTGGAAGCAATGGGGCAGCTGCATTTATGGAGCACTTACTACAGGACGGCCACCCTGCAAAGTGCTTTACCTGAATCTTCTTTTTTTAATACTGTGGTACCTCGAGATACGAGTGCTCTAACATACAAGATTTTTGAGATATGAGCCATTGAGCGAGCAATTTTTGCTTTGAAATACGAGCAACATCTGAGATACAAGTAATCGCGAGGATCGGCTGGCTGCACACGACCCACCAGTTTACCGAGACTTGAGCATCTCATAGTTTCCCACGCCTCAAGGTTACGGAACGAATTAAACTCGTATCTTGAGGTACCACTGTATATATATTTTAATTGATTTTTTACAGAGAAGAAGGGAGAGGGATATAGAGTTAGAAACATCGATGAGAGGGAAACATCGATCAGTTGCCTCCCACACACCCCCCACTGGAGATGTGCCTGCAACCAAGGTACATGCCCTTGACCAGAATCGAACCTGGGACCTTTCAGTCAGAAGGCTGACGCTCTATCCACTGGGCCAAACCATTAGGGCTACATGAATCCTTTTCATCCTCACCACAATCCCATAAGAGCACCAATAAGGGAGGCCCTGGTTATCCATTCCTGGGGTAGCTGGTGTGGAGGGCAGCCCTGGCTCAGGAGTCAGAGATGAGGGTTCTGGTGCTGGCTATCCTTCCTGGCTGTGTAGCTTGTGTCAGTCTGTCAGTCTCCGGTGGCCTCAATTTCCTGGTCAGTAAAATGGGGATATAACTTCCCTGGGAGGATCCACTGAGTTCGCTGTGTGGCTGTGCTGTGTAACATGCTGGGCAAGGTTAGGGGTTGGTTATAATAAAGGCGCTTTTTTTAAGGTCCTACTAGAGGCCAGCTATACTTCTAAGCACCTGAGTGTTCATTTTATCCTTACAACAGCCCATGAAGTAGATATGATTATGGTTCCCTCTTTGCAGAGGAAGAAACTGAGGCCTAAAGAACACTGGACCCCCGGAGCCAGAGTCTGCAGGGCGGGGCCAGGGTCTCCTGGGGCGAGGCCAGGCAATCTGACACCGGAGACACTGGACTGTATGGCAGCAGCAGGACGGAAGCGTGCGCTTCACCCCTCCCTCCTACCCCACCCGGGCTTCCAGGTCAGCTCCAGGGCCCCCTCTTTCAGGGGTGCCTTCCTCAATTCACAATGAGCTCCTGCTCCAATCAAGACAAGGTCACATCCTGTCTTAACTGGTTCCCTAATTGGGGAGTAGACCTTGTCTCTCTCACCAGAATTCCTTCGAGGACAGAAATAAGACCAGATCTACCCTGGCCTACCAGACCACCCAGCCCCACGCTGGGCACTTTTCCCTGGGCCTGGCCTAGGCTGAGCCCTTCATCACAGAGGGAACAACAATGAGGTACTCTTTCCCTGGAGCACCGGCTCCTCCGCATGCCCAGCACCAGGGCACCCACTGGCTTCATGTTGGTTCTGGGACACTTGTGACCACAGCATCCCAGCACTGGACTCTACCGGCGCAACATCTGAGGCCATTATACACCCGGGTGCTGGATGTCCCACCTTCCTTCCCGGCAACACAGGGCCAGGGTGGCGTGCCGGGCGGATGGAGGGGGTCAGACAGGGAAGCGTGCTCAGTTTAAGGTTCTCCACGGTGACAATGGGAGCCAGTGACAAGACTTCAGCCTGCAGCTTTTATCCCTTCATGGGAGAACTTGACCTCTGTGCTTTTTGTAAAAAGGACCCAAAGTCCAAGAGCCTGAGAAACTTCTTGGAAGTAACATGACCCGGGGCCAGAGACGGCCCTGGGATGGTAGGAGAGGCTTCTACCATCACTGAGCACAGTGGGCCTTCAAACTCAGCAACTCCCAACCCCCTGGGGGTTGGCTAAAGTGCAGCTTCCTAGGCCCGCTCTGCCCAGAATGTCAGTCTCTTCTTGGTCTAAGGACCGCCCCTCCCCAGGTTGCCCCCTAGCCCATCAGAGGGCCCCCCTGGAGCTTACCTGGGAGGAAGGGGATGATCCTCTGCTTGGGGTCCTTCTGTCCACCTTCGATGGGAAACTTATCCAAAAGCTGCATCTGAGAAGCCAGACAGAGGAAAACAGGACTCAGAAGACTGGACCGGCCCTCAGCACCCTCCCCCACTCCTTCCACGGCTCCGGGGCCCCACTGTCCTCACACGGATGAGTGACGCCTCAAATCTCTCATTTCACAGACCATTTCCAACCCATATGGAGCATGAGAGGGAGGAGGCCGGAGCTCTCTATGCATCAAAGGGGGTGTCTGAGCAATCTCAAGGAGGGGTAGGGGCCCGGGAGGGGGGTAGGAGGAGGTGTCAGGAGATGCTCCTGAGTGAGACCAGGGTAGGGCTCAGCAGGCTTTCAGGCCAGGCTGCAAGTGAGGTTTCCAGAGGCTTCTTCGGGCCCAGTTTCTTGATGTCTGACACTGGATGAGCCCTTAAGCCACCTGCCATCCCAAACCCTCCTGGGCCAGGAGAGGGGAAGGCCCTGCCTGATACTCCAGATAAGCCCGCCTTCCAGAACCCGCTCTGTGGAAACAGACCCGGATGCGACTTTAATTGCAAAACCAAATCTGGCCCCTTGTCCCCACGGCTGGAAGAACCCCCTCCTCCGTTTCCTACCTTCCCACCCTGAGGTCGCTGCTGTTTTTCCAGGGACAGACCCACTGGAAGAGTTTCCAGGGTTCTGAGGAACAATGTTTTTTTTTTTCTTCTGCTATTCTGGGCTGAAATTCTGTATCAACTGGAAAAACACGCGGGAGACAGGATGGCCGCGGCAGCGTCCCCGTCCCCGGTGCGTGTGGCTAATCTCCCTCCTGAGGCACCGGCAGGAGCGGAGAAGGCAGGGCGAGCCCGCCCTGTGGACCCAACCCTGTGACCCTGGGCAAAGCCCGGGGCTCCCTCAGTTGACCCAAGGCGCCTCGTTGGTAAAATGAGGAAGATCGGTCACATGATACCTGAAGTTCATGCTATGAACTTGGGACACGGGGACACTGGACACTAACAAAAGGGCAGTAAAGAGAAATAAAGCTTCTGGCCTCAGCGAATTTGCATTTTAGGAGAGGGGGACAAACAGTAAACAAATAAATACATGCTCTGTGGGGGGAAGGCGTGCTATGAGGACACATGGATTGGGATAAGGTGCTGACGGAGAACCTGGTTGTTACTTTTTACACATGGCGGTGAGAAGGGCATGTCAGACGGCAGGTCAGCAGAGACCACGGGCCACGCAGGAGGGGAGGGCCCCGGGGAAGTGCAGAGGGTGTCTAGGCTGGCGGAACAGGATGTGCCAAGGGCCGGAAAAGACTAGCCTGGCTGGAGTGGAGCGAGCGAGACCCAAGAGGCAGGACAGGCCAGATCGTGAAGAGGAAGGCTTGAGCTACAGGGTAGTGAATGGGCCACAGTGTGGAAGCAGGTAGACCAGTTAGGATCCTGTTGATGGCGGCTTGGATCAAAGTGCTAGCACTGGAGGTGGTGAAAGTGGTCCTATGCTCAATGTCACGTGTGTGTGCACGTACACATATCCCTACCAATCCATCTGTCCACTCCCTTACCCACCCACCCACCCATCCAGCTTAGGATTCTCTCTTGCACAAATCATTATCCAACATACACAGGCTATTTGGAGCCCACACGTGAAGGGCGGGTCACTGTCCGATTCCATTCAAAACAAAACAGAGACTGCACCATTATTAATTTTCACTTCCCTGAATACAGACTGAAGTTGGAGAAAAGCTGGCTCATGAATTTTCAAACCCTAATGTGGTAGGGCCAGCTCTCAAAACTTACTAATTGTGCCCTAGCTGGTTTGCTCAGGGGATAGAGCCATTGGCCTGCAGACTGAAGGGTTCCAGGTTCGATTCTGGTCAAGGTACATGCCCGGGTTGCAGGTTCCATTCCTAGTAGGGTGTGTTCAGGAAGCAGCCGATTAATGCTTCTCTCTCATCATTGATGTTTCTATTTCTCTTTCCCTCTCTGAAATCAATATATTTTAAAAAAAAAACTAATTGTTTGTGATAGGTAAATAGGTTCACTGCCTCATAATGATGTAAACCTATAGTTAGGACTTTAAAAATATTTTTCCATTGATTTTTAGAGAGAGGAAGGGAGAGAGAGAGAGACAGAAACATTGATGAGAGAGAGGAACTTCATCAATCAGCTGCCTCCTGCACATCCTGTACTGGGGAATCGAGCCTGCAACCCGGGCATGTGCCCTGACTAGGAATCAAGCCACCAACCTCTTGGTTCCTGGGTCAATGCTCAGCTGCTAAGCCACACCACTGGGCTGTAGTTAAAACGTTAAAACATCAATACATTTTCCAAATAAATTCTATACAGAGTAGGACTCTGATTTTCTTCTCTTCCCATTTTCCTCGCCCATATTCTATTTTGTACATTTTATTTCTGTATCTCATAAGAATTCATGTTCACTGAGGGGGAAAACTAGAAATCAGAGAAGCAGTGGTTAATCCAAGAGAGAGTAAGAATCACTCAAAACCCTTCCCCCTGCAAAAGCAACATTAATGTTTTGATATATTCTTCCATGCCCAGAAATAAAATAAGCTCAGCACAATACCTTTACACCGTGTAATGAACATTTTCCCACGTCAGTGAATACTTCCCTATCAGCCTTTTCTGAACTGTGACACGGAATTCACAGTTTGGAGGCCATGGTTTAGTCAGCTACCCTCCTAGTCTTGGACACTGAGGTTGTTTCTGACTTTTCGCTACTATATGTAATACTAAGATGAAGAGCCCTGTCTACGTATCCATGCACACTTCTTTACCACGTTTTCTATTTTTGTTTCAATTTGTTGAAATCCATGCATATTTACAGGTGCCTTAAGTCTTTTCCGGAAGAAGACTGAGAAGTAGATGGTTAACGACTATGTGCAGGCCAGACCAGGGCCCCTAAGCAATGGCTCCACAGACTTCCTGGGAAGCGCCTGCCGACATCTGAAGAGAAAGGCAGGCCCAGCTGCACACCCTCTCAAACCACTTACTCCTGAAAGAAGGTGGCCAGCTGGACCCACAAAGCTGGGGACTTACCCGAGGTGGGGCTCCAAGGAGTGAGGCTATAGGAACTTCAAATTTCCTATCGGCTCTGACACACCTCTGTTCTCTGGCTCCTAAATTCCTTTTCAGACCTGAGATTCTGAGATTCCCAGGGACAGGGCATAGGAATGTGGTGCCAAGAGTGGGGGAGGGAGGGAGCCAAGAGTGGAACTCAATCATTCACTCCTTTCCTCCAAAAACATATACCGTGTGCCTTCTAGAAGCTAGGTCCCCTGTAGGCGCTACAAATAAGTCAAATCACAGTCTTGATGCGAAGGAGCGCATAATCTAGATCAGCGGTTCTCAACCTGTGGGTCGTGACCTCTTTGAGGGTCGAATGACCCTTTCACAGGGGTCGCCTAAGACCATCGGAAAATGCAGATATTTACATCACGATGCATAACAGCAGCAAAATTTCATGGTTGGGGGTCACCACCACATGAGGAACTGTATGCAAGGGTCGCGGCCTTAGGAAGGTTGAGAACCACTGATCTAGATCTTGAGCAGGGATTCCCAACCTCAACACTCATACAAAGCTTCTGCAGACAAGTCAAAAGGAGGATCTGGCCCTAGCTGGTGTTGCTCAGTGGACAGAGCGTTGGCCTGCAGACCAAAGGGTCCCAGGTTTGATTCTGGTCAGGGCCCACACAGGAGGCAACTAATCAATGTGTTTCTCTCTGTCTTTCCCTCTCTCTTCCATCCTCCCTAAAAGATCAATGGAAAAGTATCTTCAGGTGAGGATTAACAAACAAACAAATAAATAAAAAATAATAAAATGAGGATCTGATTCAGGAGGTCTGGGCAAGAGCCCGAGATCCTGCCTTCCCATCAGGCTCACAGGCGATGCTAAAACCGCTGGACAGTAAAAACACACGCCAAAGGAATGTGAAATACCTCATTAACAATTTGTGTTTTGATGGCATGTTGGAATGACGTTTTGTTAAATGAAAAAATACTTTAGAAATGATGTTAGCTGCTTTACATTTTTAAGTGGCTACTAGAAAAAGTTAAAGTTACATATGTGGCTCATGTTACCTTTCTATTTGGAGAGGCTGCCCTAGAGCAAGATGGTTCTTTGAAGGCTGCCCATGCCTGAGTCACCTGGGGGGTGTAGCTTCCTGGGCCCCACCTGGAAGTTTGTGAAGCTTTACTCTGGTGCTAGGAGCGCAAGATCAAGGTGTTGGCGGGGTTGGGTCCTTCTGAGGGCTGCGCAGGAGGATCTGTTCTATGTCTGTAACAGATTCCCATGGTGTGTTGGCAATCTGTGGTGTCTCTTGGCTTGTAAAAGCTTCACCAACAGACGAGTGAGTTCTGGAGTGGCCGGGAATAGTGCGGACATGGGAGCTGGAGGAGGAGGAAGTCAAGGAGGGCTTCCTGGAGGAGGTTAAGCTAGCTTGGCAGAGTGACCGTTCTATTCCCCGTGCTTTACCCCCGGCTAAAGAGCAGTCTGAATTTCCTCGATGGGTCCATGTGCCTCCTGGAAGGCAGGGGTCATCTGATACCCCTGCAGCTCTGAACTTTCCCCAGAAGGCCTCTCGGAGGATGCTTTGCAGCTGGCCTCACCTTCTTCTGTAACAGGCTCTCCTCTCCCCTCACCTCTGATTTAAAGTGGGTCCTCCTGGGCCACAGCAAGCCCATCCGCTGAGAGTACAAGGTCAACAGAGCCATGCGTGCCCAGCTGGTCCGCTTCCCGCCACCCCTAGCTCTCAGGTGCCACTAATCCCACCTCCACCGCTGAGCCCAGAGCCTCGGTGTCTGCCCTCTCTGTCATCCCCAAGGCCCACCACTGACCAGCTGCCAGCGATACTCTCTTTGCTCACAGGTCACCTTTCAAAGAAAGCAAATCCCCTTGTTCAGACTCCAGAACAAATCACATAAAGGCGGCCCAGCTGAGTTTACTCAGTGTGGCGGGGAGTGGGGGGGTGGGGTGGGGAGTGAGGCTCGCAAAGCTGCACCGTTCAGAGGGGTGGGCGGTGGAATAAACATCTGGGGCCATGTTTGATATACAATTCAAATGTCACCCCACCCAGGGGGCCGGGCAGGCTGCAAAGCGGTTCTGTAAGCTGGTCGGGGGCCCACTTTGCGGGGCCGGGTTCCACAGATAAACCGCTCCCATGAAAGACTGAGGGGGGCTGCCCCGTGCCCAGGCCTGCCCAGGCCTTCCGTGAGGAGGAAGCCTGGGTGTGTGAGCGGCGAGGAAGGAAGGCTCCGCCCAGCAGGGACCTCTGCTGAGGCCACCTTTTGGGGCAGGAAGTGGATTCTCCTGTCACTCCAGCAAAGGCCTGACTCAGGCTGGAAGAAAAGCCGGGCCCTTTGCCAGGGCCCTTCTTACGGAGCGAGGCGTTTGGCTAATGGAGCCCTTTGCAACCACATCAGAACCTCGCAGTGTGTGGAGGATGCCCGTCTGTTTATCTAAGGGGCGGATAGTGTGAGAGATATAGGACAGCCTGGCTCCAAGGGCTAGCCGCACCACAGAAAGCTGACTCAGCAGCTCTTCTGAGGGCTGAACAGCAATAAACACTGAGGAGGGAAGCGGGGGAGGAGGGGGGACGCAAGTCCAGCTGGGGCACATCTGTAACCCAACAGCCCAACTCCTCGCCCTTCCGAGAGGGTGGAGTTCCCAGCAGCTCCAACTTTGGGGCTCCAATCCTCAAACCCCAATCCACTTTTTCCACCTCAGGAACTGAGGGGGCATCACTGCAGATCCTGGTGGTACCTTGACCCAGAAATTCCCCTGGCCAAGAGGCAAGGCCACCCAATCTCCCTGGGGACGTGAGACTTGAAGAGAGACCTCTGAGTGTGCTTGTCCGTTCTATTGACGGAGGCTCCCCAGTCCATGTGAGGGAGGCAGGGTAGGCATGAGGCAGCAGCAGTTGCTCAGAAAGATCCCAGGATAAGGAGAGTTTGAGGATGAAGGGGCCGGAGGGAGATAGATTTTCCTGGCAAAACCCACTACAGCTTTCCGGGAACGGACTTGACACTCCAAGTATCCCCGAGAGGCAGCCAGGGCGAGGCAGGGGGCAGAGAGGACTTGCTCGCCGCAGTGGATGTATGTGGTTGTGGGGCACAGACCCACGCCATGCTGAGGCTCAGACCCGGGTGCTGCCGCACACCCAGGCTGTGGGGAGGAGCCCGGCCCGGCTTCCAAAAGTCCTTAACAAGTCAAAGACGTCTTCTTGACCATTTTCTGGGAAACATGCAAGCCTTCACTACTTCACATCCCTTTCCAATCCAGTCATCCCCTATGACATCCTATGCACTGTAGGAGTACCATTCAGAGAGTGTAAGTCTTGGTCCATGATGGCGAGAGCTAGGGCACAAGGACTGACCCAGTAGCGTTGGATGAGTGTCAGCCTGCGGACAGGCATAAAAAGCCATGCTCAGTGGTTGAGCGTCAAGCCTAGGAATCAAGAGGTCGAATCCCAGTCGGGGCACATGCCCAGGTTGTGGGCTAGATCCCCAGTGTGAGGCATGCAGGAGGCAGCCGATCGGTGATTCTCTCTCATCATTGATGTTTCTATCTCTCTCTCCCTCTCCCTTCTTCTCTGAGATCAATAAAAACATGTTTTTTTTTTGTTGTTGTTGTTTGTTTTTTTAAGGCCATGCAGTGAGAGTTCAGGAAAGGGCAAGATCAGTGTGTCTGGGGTGAGCAAAGCAGACTTCTCAGATGAGGACCCAGTAGAGCGAGGCCTTGAAGAAAGGATAACAGTAGAAGAAGGAAGACGGCTTTCCAGAGGGAGCCGTGGAGGATACAATAGTTAGCAGTGGGGGGTTCAGGACTTCAAGAGGAAGCGGTCAGATGGAAGGGAAGGGACTTGGTCATGAATTCCATGACATGCTGCTGTGTGTTAGAGAAAGTGATGGGCTCCGGGGTGGAGCTCTCGATAATTTATTCCAGGGATCTGGGGATGACCGCATGGTTGGCATCAGAGCTGGATAAGGACAGATACCCACAGGCAGAAGTAGGGCACCCCAAAGCACCCCTGGAAATGGGACAAGATGGAGTCACTTCCAGAACTCATTTGGAGGACAGGCGGCATGTGGTTGGAGTCTCTGGGGTGGGGGGTGAGGGGGCAGGTGGGATGTCCCAGGTGCCTGCTCGAGTAGTAGCACTCACTAAACTGCTGTCACAGCAGCTGGGTCTGGTGACTTGGTTATTTGCTTTGCTATGTGAGATGAGCCTATCAACAACATTAAGCGAGGAGAGAGAGAGAGAGAGAGAAAGAGTAAGAGAGAGAGAGAGAGAGAGAGAGAGAGAGAGAGTTCTCACTGTGTTAACTTGCCAGGGCCGTTGTAACAAAGGACCACAACTGAGTGGCTTAAACAGAAACTTTCTGTCTCAGTCCTGGAAGCTAGCAGCGCAAGATCAAGGTGTTGGCAGGGTTGGGCCCTTCCGAGGGCTGCGCAGGAGGATCTGTTTTATGTCCGTAACAGATTCCCATGGTTTGCTGGCAATTGGTGGTGTCTCTTGGCTTGTAGAAGCTTCACCTCTATCTCTGTCCTCATCTTCACATGGCGTTCTCCCTGCGTGCGTGTCTGTGTCCAAATTCCCTCTTTTTCACAAGGACATCACTCATTAGAGTCGGGGCCCACCCTACCCCAGGATGACCGCATGGTAACTAATTACATCTGCAACAGCCCTATTTCCAAATAAGGCCACATTCTGAGGTCCTGGGGATTAGGACTTCCACATGCCGCGTGGGGGGACACACACAAGACGCCAACCTCTAACACCTAAATGCCCGTAAAAACGATCCTATTCAAAGAGAAAATGCTCGCCCATATTCTCCCACCAAAGCCGCTTCCTGAACTCACAGTGGTGCCTTTGGAACACTTTGGAAAATGTGAATAATAACGATAGTCGGCTCTGGGTTCCAATCGGTTTCCTCTTCTGTAAAATGGGGAACCTGCCTGACAGGGTGGGCGGGAGGACTCAGTGAGATAATGTGTGCGAAGCGCTTGGCACAGACGTGGCACAGACTAAGTGCCCCATAAACGTTAGCTGTTATTATCATCCTCACTGTCATCATCACCCTGGCTGTGCACCGGGCTGCGTCCCTAATGCCAGGGAAAGTGCTTGGGCAGCTGCAGCCCCGAGGGTAGAGAGGCGGAGGGGAAGAGGAGTCGCAGAGGTGTCTTGGCCAGGCCTGGCGTGGCTCGGAGTGTCTGGGCCCCCAGGGGAGCTGCCCAGCTGGTGTGCGTGGGAAGGGCGTGGGGCGGAGGCCGCTGGTCCTTCCAGCAGCCCATCAGGTGGGTGGGAGCTGGCTGGGATGTGTTTCCTTTTTGTGTTTGTTTTTAAAATATATTTTATTGATTTTTTACAGAGAGGAAGGGAGAGTTAGAAACATTGATGGGAGAGAAACATCGATCAGCCGCCTCCTGCACACCCCCTACTGGGGATGTGCCTGCAACCAAGGTACATGCCCTTGACCGGAATCGAACCTGGGACCTTTCAGCCCATAGGCTGATGCTCTATCCACTGAGCCAAACCGGTTTCGGCTGGGATGTGTTTCACATGAATGTCCTGGGGTCTCACACTCCCAGAGCAAAGAAAGGGCAAGACCGGTGTGCAGGGCAGTGCCCTCCCCAGGGAACTTCCTCACGCCTGGAAGGTGCCCAACCCAGTGGCTACATGTCTCCCTTGGAAACTACCAGTGGTCTCATTCCACGCCCCCCACCCCCGCCCGCCATGCTGATCCACAGCCTCAGAGAAGCAAGTCAATGGAGTCGGAGAGGAAGGTTCCAGTCCAGCCTGCAAAGATTTTCTGAGGCAATGACTTGGCCTCTTTGGACAGCAGTGGCCTCATCTGATCCAAGGAGAAGACACATGAGGAAGTGCTGCCAAACGCCAGATGCAATTATTCCTGCCTCACTTCTCTGAGCCTCAGTTTACTCATCTGTGAAATGGGATGAGAGGGGGGAGGGTCCAAGCTTATTTTCTCCTTCCTGGGGTCTAAAGAGAAGTCGAAAGGGAAAATGTGTGCGTAAAGCATTTTAACATGCGCCTGGCCCGGAGGACACCACCGGGAGCAGACGCCTCTCTTCACACCGCTTCACCACTGCCTCAGTGCTCTCGTGAGTGCTGGGATGCTTGAACTGGGAGGTCCCAATTCCAGCTTATTCCTTCCTGGCTACATGACCTTGGCCAAGTCACAGAACCTCCCCGGGACCCCATCTGGAAGGGGGGGGGTGTGAATAAAAACAGCCATGCCATGCTGGTGTGTGGAATAAATGAGATAACACGGGTGAGCATGGTGCTTGGCTTACTCTAAGTGCTCAATAAATGGGGTCGCCTTTTTGAAGGTGAGGAGAGTCCAGTGGTACCTTGCTGTACCTTCCTGTCTCTGGTGCTCTCCTGCGGCCCTTCCAGCTTTTGGAGAGTCAGCCAGGTGATCCAGCCCTCACTGTCAATGGCTGGGAGGACTGCAGGATCCCTCACCTGTAATTCCAGCCTTTGCTGTTTTAAGCTTCTTGCTCTTTGTTCTAGCACGAGATCGCTCATGTTCCCCTTGGCCAGGAGGGGTGGGGCATGATGCCAGGGCAGCCGACCACCTGGAAAGCTTGTGGCCAATGGGGCTGGGTCCGAGATCCTGGATTCAGTCAGCTCTGCCTGAACAGGTAGAGAACAGGTAGAGCCTCCCCTGGCCTCACCGAGCCTGGAATGTTTCCTGGGACTGGAGCTATACCCCAATCCCCCCTCAACTTCTGTGTGCTAGCCCCCGCTGCTTTATGACCCCTCGTTCCTCTCAGCCCCAGGAAGGCACAAGGTGGAAGAGCCGGAAGCTGGGGCAGGAGAGTGAGTGCTGGGCAGGGTGAGGGGCAGGGCTGGAGGCATCATCTGAAACTAAAGGAAGAGCTTGGGGACTCCTTCCTCGGGCTAATAGGAGCCCCTGGAGGACACGGATCCAGAGTGACCCTGCGCAAGTGGAATTCTAAGAAGATAAATCTGCCCAGAAGGTAAGATGGAACAATGGTGAAAGAGACATCTGTGTGTCGGACAGATTGCTGACAGCCCAGAGTGTCAGCAGTGACACTCCCGCAGATGAGCCTGCTGGTGTGTGTGTGTGTGTGTGTGTGTGTGTGTGTGTGTGTGTACACAAGCGCTTTCTGGCACCATGCTAGTTGAAGTCACCCTGTTCCCCCTAGGTTTCTAGTCCTCTCGTAGCCTCACTAAAGACCGGCACAGTTTCTAAACCCCCACCCCCAAAGCTGCCCGACAATTTCTTCTTCCATATGGACCTCCAAGGCCCATCGAAAGAGCACGTGGCCTGAGGAAGGTGGAGAGGGAACAAAGGAAACCAGCCCTTCACCTTTATTTCCAGCTAAACCACACCCCCAGCCCTCCTGTTTCTTGATTCCTCTGTCTTTTTTTACAGAGAGAGGAAGGGAGGGGGATAGAGAGTTAGAAACATCGATCAGCTGCCTCCTGCACACCCCCCACTAGGGATGTGCCTGCAACCAAGGTACATGCCCTTGACTGGAATCGAACCGGGGACCTTCCAGGACAGGGGCCAACGCTCTATTCACTGAGCCAAACCGGTTTTGGCTGATTCCTCTGTCTTAATTGTTCCTGCAAATGGCCCAGAATCGTGGTCCCCAAAGTGCCCTAGCCACCACGGGATCCAATTCGGGCCAAAGGTTGGGCAAAACTATCACATTCTTAGCAGAGATGAGTACAAGACAGACCCTCGGGGCCCTGGGCCCGGGCTGCCAGTCCGGGCAGTGAGATTGCAGGGCTGGTCCCCAGCGCGCGCTCCCCCGATGCGGCATTCTCTTGGACAGAAGCCAAGTGGGACACTTGCAACCGACAATCCAACATCCTTGCTTTCCTCCATCCCCTTTCCCAAGCATCTCCTTTCCCCCACTTTCCATTCCAAATGGGTCAGGGTGCTTTCAGGCCATATCCTTATCCCTCCCCCAAAAAAATCTTGTGCAAAAGGAAAACAGCAAAAGAACAGGCTAAGTAGGAAAGCTGGGGTCACAGGCAGAGTCCAGCCCTATCCTGTGGCCTTGTGCTGTCCATATGGAACCTCTCTTCCCAGGAGTTCGCCTCCCCTCTGCTTTGGTGTGACATGCAGCTGCGGATCAGCACCCACAAAGGCTGGGACACCCTAAAGCTCAGGAACGGGTGCTGAGAGCTTCCTCAAAGACGCTGGATGCTGTCAGGTGGGCCCAGCCAAAGCCAGCCAGGCCTTGGGCAGGTCACCTGCCCACCCCTTACCCCCCAGCACTTTCCCCCATTAGAAACTCCATAGGATAAGAGACTGAAACACACATGAACCTCTTTGAAGGTTCTGGTGAGGAGAGCGCTGCGTACATACCATCCCGAATGCTGCTTCAATCTGCTCCCATCTGATGGTTTCGTCTCTGGCTTCGTGCCCTTTGTTGGCGCTCTGCCTCCCACTGGACACCAGTCTCAGTCATGACCTCGGTCCTGACTGACCTCTCCAGTCGTATATCCTGACACTGCCGCATCTCCCCGCGTACCGCACGGCCTGCCTGCGGTCTTCCCCGGACACAGCATGCTGTTCCACAGCTCTGTGTCTTCACACGTTCTATTCTACTTAACTGGAATGCCCCAACCCATACAATCTCTGTCACCGCCTCTGAGGCCTTTGTGTAGATGTATCCCTCGTGTACTCCCTCCTCTAGGTTGCTTCTGCCATCTATTCCTGCTTCTATTCCTGCACTCTCCTCTACATTGTAATTACTTGTTTATATACCTGCCTCCTTTCAAAAGCCTGTGAGCTTCTTGGAAGCAACATCTGTGCCTTGACATGCCTACTGTCCATCACAGTTATCGAATATAGTTGGCACACAATGAGACTACATTTCCCAGGCTCCCTTGCTGGGAGTTACAGTCATGTGACTGAAGTCTACCCAATGAAATACAAGCAGGGGTGATGTGAGTCCTCCAGTAAACCTGTAATATCTTCCCACGGAGATATGGATGCAGAGATCCATGGGGGACAGAGGCACCAGATGCGAGAGACTGTGTTCCTGAACGACTTACCTGGAGCAGAACCCTGCAGTAATTTGTCCTGGTTTTGGGTTAGGACATGAGCCAGAAATAAACCTCTATTGTACTGAGTCACTAAGAGTTTGTTACCCAGCAGGTAGCCTATCCTGACTAATACAAAGGAGCTCAAGACTTCGTTAAATCAACCGGAAAGAGGGAAGACAATATAAAATGCAGAATCACCCAGATCCAATTAAGTCAGGCATTACATTCCTACCGGATTGAACTATTCCCAATGCAAAGCCATCATATCACCCCTCTCCCCCTGCCCTATCTACCACATCACACACACAGTATGTAGAGTGCCAAGCGCTCCCCAGTTAAGACTGAAAGGGGCGGGGATTGAGGACTTGCCAGATGACCTGTAAAAGCCACCATAAGCAGATGAGCTCCAACCTGAGCTCCTTGTTCCACAAGTTCGCAGAAGCCACACAAAGACACTTATTTGAATTGTAGGGAGGGGCCTGCTCCTCTCCACACCCTTGGCTCGTGGCCATTCAAGCTCATAGAAACCCTTCCTGATGATGGGAAACCCACCTTCTCTCTGAGGTAACCCACACCCCCTTGGCAAACTTCTGGGAAGTGTTAGGACAGTATTCCTCACACAGAGCCCAAATGTGCCAGGCCAAAGTCCCAGCTGGACACCAAGGGCCATGGCCAAATGGCAGGAAGTCACATTTGCACAGAAGGAAGAAAAGAATGGAGAAGGACTTCAAACGTATCTTTCCACCCATGCCCTCACGACTCAAGGGGTGATCCCGAGCCCAGTCATCTCATCACCTGAAAGCTTGGCGGGCAAGCCAAATATCAAGCCCCCTGCAGACCTGCTGCATCAGAACCTGCACTTTCCCAAGACTGCTAGTAGCCGGTGTGCACATTAAAATCTGAAAGCCCTCACTGTTCTCTGCCACGAGAATTCCACCCAACCTTTAACCAGTGTCCCCAATAGCAAGGCTAGCTACCAGCAAAGACAGGCACACAGGAGGAGGATCGGGAGCTAAACGGTAGAACTTGTCTTTGGAGAAGGTGGGGCAGTCCACTCTCACCCTTTCCCTTATACAGCAGTCCCCCCTTCTCAGTCACTGAGGTCAGCATTAAGCCCTGTTCTTTCTGGAGGCTCCTTAGGCCAAGGACTTGCTGGTGCCTCTTCACATTTGCAGAAGGGGTGGACCCCATGGACAAAGGGGAAAATCCCCAAAGCAAAAATTTAAACTTGGGCAGAGTTGCTGAGCGGTGGGAGGGGGGGGAGGGGGAGTCTTGTAAAGTAGCCCATGAAGCACAGCGAGACATGCCAACCAGGGCTGGCCTTGGGCTTCCCAGTCCCAGGCTCTGTTTAGCCAGGCTTTCAGGGGGTGGGAGTGGAGAGATTGGGGGCCGGGGCGGGGGTGGGGGAGGAGTCTTGTCTCCTGGCAGGGAACCAGGCAGTAGGAAAAAATCCCCCCAGAGTGTGGTGTCCTCTCGCCAGCCTGGCATCCAGCTATTGGCTGCTTGTGCAGGTGGCAGTCCTGCTGACCCGGATGATGGTTTCCTCTCAGCAACCTCATGAACATGACAGCTGCTCACCTAGGATGAGGTGTGGAAGGCGGGAGAAGTGCAAGGAGAGGAAGGACTGGCCGCTGAGGATTGCCAGCAAGCCTGTGTACAGGCCTCCCTCCCTCTCGGGCTCCGTCCTCCAGAGCAGACATCTCCCTGACGCTGCGTGTGCCCCCTGCAGTCCTGCCTCCACACTTTCATCTATGCCGATGGCCCTGCCTGGACCACCTTCTCCTTCTATCTAAACCTTCTAGTCCCACATCCTGTCCCACCTTCTCAGTAACACCCAAAGCTACCATTTATGTGACACCTCCTCTATCGACAGCAGGTTACTTTTTTCTTTCTTTTTTTATTTTAAATTAATCTCAGAGAGGAAAAGGAGGGAGGGAGAGAGAGAGACATCAATGATGAGAAAGAATAATAGATTGGCTGCCTCCTGCACGCCCCACATCGGGGATCAAGCTTGTAACCCAGGCATGTGCCCTGAGACCAGGAATCAAACTGAGCAACATCAGCCAGGCTACTTCTTTCCTTTTCTCTTCTTTTCTTTTCAAGTATCTGCTGCACCCTGGCCAGAGTGGCTCAGTTGTTGGGTGTCATCCTATGCACAGAAAAGTTGCTGATTTGATTCCAGTTCGGGACACATGCCCGGGATTCCAGTTTGATACCAGGTAGGGGGTATGCAAGAGGTGCCAATCAATGTCTTGCTCTCATATCGATGTTTCTCTCTCTCCCTCTCCCTTCTTCTCTCTCTCTAAAAAAAGTTAATAACATAGTTACAATTTTTACGGTTTGGCTCAGTGGATAGAGCGTCGGTCTGCGGACCGAAAGGTCCCAGGTTCAATTCCGGTCGGGGGCATGTACCTTGCTTGCGGGCACATCTCCACTGTGGGGCGTGCAGGAGGCAGCTGATGAATGTGTCTCTCTCATTGATGTTTCTGACTCTATCTCTCTCCCTTCCTCTCTGTAAAAAATGAATAAAATGTATTTTAAGAAATAAAAAGTGTCTAATGCAAATGTGGCAAAACATGAGCATTTGTTTTTGTTTTTTGGGGTTTTTTAAAATATATTTTTATTGATTTTTTTACAGAGAATAAGGGGGAAGGGTAGAGACTAAGAAACATCGATCAGCTGCGTCCTGCATACCCCCCACTAGGGATGTCCCTGCAACCAAGGTACATGCCCTTGACTAGAATCGAACCCAGGACCCTCCAGTCCCCAGGCCGACGCTCTATCCAGTGAGCCAAACCAGCTAGGGCAAAACATGAGCATTTGTTAAATCTGGCGGAGGGGAGGCGGGGGGTAGATTTCCACTGATGCCTACTATGTTCTTTTCTGTAGGATTAAACTTTCTCATAATTAAAAAATAGAAAAGCTCACTGGCTGTAGAGAAGAAAAGCAGCTGGAAGAGGCCAGACTGTGTGTGAGGGAGTCCTGGTGGGAACCCTGTGGATTCAAGTGTAAAATCACGAGGGCCTGGCCGAGGAGCTGAGAGGAGGGATCCGCAGGGACATGAAATGGTACAGTAACGGAGAGAGGGAGGGGGAGAAGGAAGAAGGAGGGGTCTAGAGAGGGGCTGGGTGTGGAACATGCTGAGGGGCGAGCACATGTGTGACTAAGTGGAAATGCCTTGCAGAGGCAGCCTGCAGGTCAGCTCATATTCCGTCTGCCTCCACTCCCTCAGCCCCACCCCGAACCAAGTGACTTGCCCATGGCCGGTGTTCAGCGCACTCGGTCAGATGCTCACCACCCCCATCCTCTAGCTGATGACAGAGGCTTGGACCACAGAGGGCTGCCCCACACTGGGAGAAGATACCCACGGGAGAGCCGAACCCTGCCCCCAGGTCTATTTCTGGGTCCCTACCTGACCCAGATTCAAACAGCTGGTGGGGTATTCTGGGGCCAGTCTGACCCCACAAAGGGCACTCCCTTTCCTGGGCAAATGCCTACTGCTTAGCTATTTCTAGCAGGGACAGGGTGGGGCTGGCACAGGGTGGGGAGGGATTAGGTGATGGGACAGACAGATGAGGCCCAGGAGACCCCCAGTCCAGCCAGAGAAGGGGAAGAGGGGAAAGAGCAGCCGGAGGTCCCTGCAGCCCTCCGTGTGCCCAGCCACCCTGGGCCCCCCTCGCTGGGGCAGCCTGGGTGAGGGCTGGGAGCCCTGCCAGCCCCCTGTGCTGGGCAAAGCATGGCACAAGGAAGGGAGACTGTAGTCACGTCTTCCTGAGAGGGGAACAGCCAATGGTTGGCCATCATGAATGGGTGTCCCCTGGAGGCAGAGCAGACTTCCTATCAGAGTGGCAAACCTGTCAGCTCATTCCCAAAGGAATGCCTGCAGCGAGCACTTTCAGAAAAGGGGTTCATTAGAGGCCCCACACTCCCCTGAGAAGGGAAAGCAGCCCTCTCCCTCCTTACAGTTTTCTTTGAGGGTGCAGACTTGCCAAGCCCCTCAGTCGTCAAAGCCAGTGACCCCCACATCTTCCAGGGTCAGGCTGCCACATACCCTTCTCCCAGACCCCTGCCTGGGATGGGGCAGCACCCAGGGGGGAGACCGACAAGAGGACACAGACTGGCAAAGGCGGACATACCAGCAGCACAGAGGCCACAGCTGCTCCCAGAGATAGGCCTGGACTCAGAGACGCTTGGAGAGATATGGAGAGACAGGTAGAAAAATGGGAAAGGAAGAGACAGAGAGAGCGCCACAGAGAGAATCCAAGACTCACGAGCGGAAGGAAGGATGAGCATCCTCACAGAAACGAGGCCTCTCTCTCTGCCCAGCCCAGCCCTCTCCGGCCAGGGCAGGGGACCAGGGCGGCATCCATCCCAGCGGCCAGTCTACCCACCTGCTCGGGAGGCTTCCTGGTGAGGGAAGGAAAGCACCCCTCTCTCCTCGGAGGAGCCAGGGCGTCCCAGGCCACCTCTGCAGGGCGCTGGCCCAGGTGGGGGCCACCCGCAAGTTACGACTGTCGATGGACACCAGGGGTTTGGTGAGTGGGTTCCAGAGCAGACTGCCAGGTCTGGGTCCTGCTCCCCACTTGAAGGGAGGTGGCTCTGCGGCTCCACCCTTCCCCACCCGAACTTCACGGCCCAAAACCCTAGGTGCTCTGAACTAGCCTAGCGTCCCAGCTGCACCCCCAAAAAGGCAGGCCTTCGCATGTTTGAGTGGTCCTATATGTGAAGATTTCCCGGTCCACCTCTCGCATCTGGGTCCCGCCCCGACGCAATGAAGGATGAGGGGGTGCGCACAGAGGGGTCCCTCCGCCCTCTCACCGGGCCTTCCTCCTCACAAGGCTCCACGATGAGGAGGAGGAGAGCCCTGGGAATCTGAGGTAAGCAACCCCGTCTCCTTGGGGAGCCAGACGGGCCGGCCTTCCGCAGGGATGCCCCTCGGGAGACCAGCGGGCACTGTCTCAGGGGGAAGAATGGCCGCTTGTTGTGCGCCCGAACCATCCTCTCTGCAGGCATCCCAACCCCAGCCCATTCAGCAGCCTCACGCTTCCTGTTTGGTTTGGGTGTGTGTGTTTTTTAAAGGTATATCTGAATGTGGTCCATTTAGCCCCGGGTACCCCCCTGCCCCAGCCCCACTCCTAGCCTCCTCCCCAGCCCCCCGCCAGCACGGAACTCAGGCTTCCAGCGGAGCTGAACTGGCCACTTTGTTCGGCTGGGCACCAGATAAACGCTCCCTAATTAGCAGACGGAGCCAAACCCTGGCCTGGGTTTGGGGCTGTCTCCTGGCCAGCCCTGGAGCATTTATTTACTGCAGTTGAGGGGTGCCTAAGACCCTTTCATGCTGGGACAATGTCCCCCTAGTTCAGGCTGAACAGACGTACTTGCACATGGAACCACCAGAGGCAACAACGGAATGACCACCGTCCTTAAAACGCTACCGGCTCGGCGGGGAAGGTTCCTGAACCTCGTCTCCTGGAAATCTCACCACCACTCTCTGCAGCTTCTGCAGCTGGGGGCACCTCACAATGAGAAGGCTGAGCTCTGGGAGGTCAGGCCATTGCCCAGGGTCACAGCAAGGAAGAGGGGAGATGCACACCCACAAGTCAGTCTGATACAGACTGAGCTTCCCATCCCTGGGAGACACGGCCCCCTCAGAAACGGGAAGCTGGCACCAGAAACCCCATAAGCTCTTCTGAGAGCGCCCTGTCACCCAGCACGGGGGTCTCAGAAAAACCGAAACTCTTCCCTGGCTCCAGCTAAGGTGAGGATCTGAAGGAGACGGTGCCAATTCCCCAACGCGTCCCCCATGGTCTGGTCTGAGGAATGTCCTGAGATGCAGGATTCGCAGCCCCTGTAATCACCTGGGGCCTGAGGTCCAGCTGGTGAAGGGGACCCCTGCCGCTGGCACCTCTGGGTCACCCAACTGGTGGCAGCTTGCCCGCCAAAGGGAAGAACAAACTCTTCCCTCAAATAAGCCACAGCCCAGCTCCCGCAGCTCACCCTGGCTGTCCCGCATGCCTGGGTCCATGGGAGTCAGAGCTAACCCAACTGCTGCCGTTGTGAGGATGGGGAGTCCAGGGATGCCGAGACCACCAGGCCCACCTCCAGGAGCTGCCCCAGAAGCAGGCCGGGATGCCCCAGCATGCGGGCCTGATGAGCGGTCTGCTCTTGGGCAGCTCACCCCTTATGTGCCTCCACCCAGATTCTTCCACCTCCTGGCGGGTCCAGCACAGGCCAAAGCGGTCAGCCTGGCTTTTCCCCACAGGACGACCCTCACTTTTCCACTCAGGGTCCCCAGTACCAACCCAGGAGCTGGTGGTACTCCTCCAATGTGGCTTGAAATTCCCTCCTGCAGGAAGGGAGTGATTTAGTCACAGCTGGAGGCTTCACGGACGTACTATGCACACAGACACACACACACACACACACACACACACACACAAGCGCGCACTCCACTCACCTGGCCATTGCCAAAGGTCTTCCTTTCCTCCATTCCCCAGTTGGGAGGGGGACACTGTCCCCCACCCACTCGCCGGCCAGCTCCCCTGTGGAATATCCAAGGAGGTGTAGGCAGGGGCAGAGCTAACCTGGGACCAGCGGAGGAGGGAGGCGACTGAAGCCGCAGCTGCGCTCCAGAGCCTCGCGATGTAACACCCGAACACACCCTGACATGACACCCTTCTGCTGGGAAAACAAGGTGCGCAGCTCGGGGCGGTCATGCAGGTGCCGAGGCCTGACTCAGCCGCGGCCTCTGGCAGAGCTGGGGCCTATTATCCAAGGAGAGAGGCGGGCGGTGGCGGGCAGGACACCCGGGCTGCGCTTCAGGAAGCGGCCCGTCCCGGGCGGGAGCTCTGCCAGACCTTTGCAGGAGCTGGAGAGAAACGTGCTCTCTGCACAGGTATCTCCTCTCCACCGAGGGGGGACGATCCCTCCCCCAGGCAGGAACTCCCTCGATGAGGCAACAGGGACAAAGAGAAAGAGGGTTTAGCAGGGGAGGCTGGCCCTCCAGACTGGAAGGGACCAGAAGCTAGACTGCCTGGGGTCCAGCCCTGCTGTCACTGGCTGGCCCTGGAATGTGGACAAGTCACTTCTCCTCTCAGGGTCCCATTTCCTCATCCGTCAAATAAAGAAAACGCACGACAGCAGAGGGTGGCCAATAAGTACCATCTCAAGGTGCCATTGGCCAGCTGATGGGTAGTGTCTTCCTGAAGATGATTTATTTTGTCCTCTTAAAAAGATTCTGGCCAAAACTGGTTTGGCTCAGTGGATAGAGCGTTGGCCCGGAGACTGAAAGGTCCCAGGTTCGATTCCGGTCAAGGACATGTACGTTGGTTGCGGGTACATCCCCAGTAGGGGGCATACAGGAGGCAGCTGATTGATGTCTCTCTCTCATCGATGTTTCTGGCTTTCTATCCCTCTCCCTTCCTCTCTGTGAAAAATCAATAAAAATAAAAATAAAAGATTCTGAGATGATGACTGGGTTCATGACCGACGAACACTGTCTGCATGGGCACGGCATGGGAATGTGTTCTGGTCCATCAATGATGTCTGCTGTGGGCAGGAGAGAAGGTTGGCAGCATGAATGCCAGAGCCTTACCCTCCTGCTTGATAATCTCTAGGAGTCTTCTGGCTATAAAACGTACAGTTCCACCGATCCCCCAGCAGACACGGTTAATGCTGGTTGGCAAGCATGTACCTCCCATGTTGTGACGTTGCACACAGCTAATCTCTCCCTGAAGTGATGTTTTGTCAGCCCCGCAGGACAGTCATTGGGAGCAGGCAGTCCCCTCAGCCCCCATGCCCACACTCACAAGACTTTGGCCAGAGGTCAGAGCCAATGAGCAGTGCCGGGGTTTAATACCCAGAGGGCATTCTGGCTTCCCTTACAGCTTTCCCCAGTGGCCACCAAGGGGCTTCTCCGCCGTGAGAAAATCCTGCCCTCGCCCCAGAGAGAGGCTGAGGGACCAGCAAAGGGCAAAGATGGCTCCTGGCTTGCTGGTGCACAAGAGGGGTCTGTCTCATCTGACTGGGCCTTATGTCTCTGAGGAACTCCTTCGAGGCATGTGCCTGGACCACCTAAACACCATTGGTCAGAAGCACACAGGGACCTAAAGAGGTGCTCCCAGACCAAGAATTCACCTGCACAGGAAAAGATTCATTTCTCTCCTCTCTCTGAAACCGTGGGCTCTGCCCAGTGCAAACTTCTCCTGATGGCAGGCCCCACCCAAAGGTGGTTCTCAGCTGCCCTGCCCCCTTCTGCGGGGCTCATTTCCCTTTATGCGCAGAGGAGTGGAGGCCCTCCCCAATGCACTCTGGCCACGGCCACCACCCCTCTCCCTGCGCCTCTCTCTATCTGTCTGGACCTGCCAGGACCCTTATGTACAAGGCTGCTCCTATACCTTCAGGGTTGGGGAAAATGCACAAAAAGGGGTCACTATACAAACTCTATGCAAACTCCATCTGTTTGGATGTGGGGAGGACTAAACACACACACACACACACACACACACACACACACACACACACACACTTTTAATGCGTTCTAGCCGAACACCGAGTTACCCCAAGATTCCAATTTAGTGGTAAACTGCTTTCCATCCTGAGCTGCCTGTAGGTACCATTGTACCAAGCCCTCTCCCCTCCAGACACTCCTTGGAGAGCATACACGGCCCTCCTCTGCCCCAGTCCATCGCTGCCCAGAGCCTCCAGGAGGGGAAATGAGGAGAGATAAGACGAAGCTGGAGGTCACCCTCGGACCACAGGGACCAGACTCAAGGGAGTAGCTGAGGCAGGAGCTGGCTCCCCAGGGGAGGGGAATCCTGCCACGGAATTTACAGGTTCCCCGTGTTGCATCGGGAATTTGAAAGATGCCTCTTTCCAAGAGCAAAGAAACACTGTCGACCAATAATTTCTTTTTAAAAGGCAGTGTTTTCCTAACAGTGTTGCTGGGAGAAAGGTGGGTTGATAATTACCCTTTGGAGGTGAAAGTGTTTACCTGGAAACCCCTAAACACCACCACTTGCCTCCCTGACCTGGAGGCAGACTGAGCTCTGTGGTGAAAGTGAAGGCTGTATAAATGGGGCACAGATGGTGGGGGGGTGTCCAGATATTTTCTCTTGGCGTTAACTTTCTAAAGGCCTAACTGGTGAAGTTTCAGCTTTCCCATCTGAAGTCCCCGTGACAGACACAATTCTAAGGACTTTCTTTTTTTATTATTATTAATACTATATTTTTATTGATTTCAGAAAACAAGGGAGAGGAAGAGAGAGACAGAAACATCAATGATGAGAGAAAATCATTGATCAGCTACCTCCTACACACTCTCCTCTGGGGATGGAGCCCATAACCTGGGCATGTGCCCCGACCTGGAATTGAACCATGACCTCCTGGTCCAGAGGTCGACGCTCAACCATTGAGCCACCGCAGCTGGGCTCTAAGAGCTTTCTTTATATGGGTTGTCTCATTTTATTCTTAACCTACTTTGAAGAGCTTTTCTGGTTGTAAAACTTACCATGAGGCAGGGTGTATTTTTTTATTATCCTCATAATACAGATGAGAAAACCCTGGCACAGAGAGATTAAACAACTCACCACAGCCCAGCCAGCATGGCTCAGTGGTTGAGCACTGACCTATGAACCAGAGGTCATGGTTCAATTCTGGGTCAGAGCACATGCCTGGGTTGTGGGCTCGATCCTCAGTGCAGAGTGTGCAAGAGGCAGCCGATCAATGATTCTCTCTCATCATTGATGTTTCTATCTCTTTCTCCCTCTCCCTGCCTCTCTGAAATCAATAAAAAATATATGTATTAAAAAGAAGAAAAAAAGAACTCACCCCAGTTAGCTACAGTTGATCAGCTGTATCAACTGTACGAGCTGGAGTTGGTCTTGGAACCCAACTACCCTATCCCTGGAGTACCTGCCCTTAAGCACTGCGTTCTATGGCCACGCAACTCAGAGTGTTTGGGCATGATGCAAGAACCACTGCCCAACTGCCTCTCGCCCATTACACAGCTCATGAGTTTTGCGCAACATTTGAATACGAGATTTCAATTTGATGAAATAATATGGAGAGGCCCCTGGGATTGATTCACTGTAATGGGTTCTAACCACTTACATTCCATAGTAATGATCTA
>PVJN01027351.1:0-28173 GCA_004026805.1 Lasiurus borealis
AGACTAAAAGTATTTGAAGAAATGATGCCAGGAAACCTCCCAAATTTGGTGAAAAACACAAAGCAGTAGATTCAAAAAGTTGATCAAACCCCAAATAGAATAAACAAGCAAAAAAAAAAAAGGTACTAAGATATATTATCTTAAGCTTCTAGAAAACTAAAGACAAAGAAAATTATCTTAAAACCAGCTGGATTGGGGGAGGGGGGTCAGTGGGGGGGGGGAGAGAGAGACATATGTACTACTATTTGTAATACTTTAAACAATTAAAAAAAAAGAAAAAAGAAATAAAGCCAGCTGGAGAGAAATGGCACATTGCCTTTAGTGGAGCATCAACTCAACCATCAATAATTTTCACATCAGAAAGCATGGAGGCCTGAAGGAAGTGGCACGTGTGTCCAGTGCTAAAAGGAAAGGGTGGTCTACTACCCGTTCCTTCCCAACAGGAGTTGTTTAAATCATAGTCAATGATGGACACAAAATATATAACACTCTTATACTCGGGATAACAGCATTTAAAAGGAAGGGAGAGCAACCACTGAGAAAACTAAACTGAGATATACTTAAAACACTAGAAATAAATCAAAATGGAATCTTATAAAATGTTCAAATAACTCAAAGGAAGGCAAGAAAAGACAAATAAAGGAATAAGAAACAGAGAACACCAAAAGAAAAAATGGTCAAGTGACCGACATTAACATAATGTAGAGAAACTGGATCACTCATACATTACTGCTGAGAATGTATAATGGTATAATCATGCTGGGAAAATGTTGGGCAATATTTTATAAAACTAAGTATGCAATTACCATAAGATCTGACAATCATACTCTTGGGCATTTAACCCCAAGAAACAAAAAATTACATACACATAAACACCTATCTATAAACACAAATGTGCATGGCAGCATTCCAGCCAAAAAGTGGAAACAATACCACTGTCCTTCAGTGGATAAATGTCTAAACAATCTGTATTATCCATACTCAGCAATAAAAAGGAGCAAAATTTTTGATACTAATTCAACACCTTGGGTGAATTTCTGGGGAATAATGGTGAGTTGGTGGAGGGGATCTCAAAGATTACATAATATATGATTCCATTTATGTAACATTTTTTAAATAAAAAAATTATAGAAACAGATGTCAATGGTTAGGAATGAGCCCAGGGAGTGGAAGGTAGATGGGTATAGTTATAAAAGAGGAGGTACAAGGGATCCTGAGGTGATGAAATGATTCTGTATCTTGATTGTAGTGGCAAATACATGTGAAAAATGTGCATAGAACTAAATACATGCACACAAATGAATATAAAACTGATGAGATCTGTAGATTGTATCAATGTCAATTTCCTGGTTATAATATTATATTACAGGTTTTCAAGATATGACTTTTGGGGAAAACTGAATGAAGAGTACACAGGATCTCTGGATCATTTTTTACAACTGCATATAAATCTACAATTATCTCAAAATAAAAAAAAATTAATAAGAAATCACTGGGTGAAATTGTGGGAAAGTGGGGTTGTCATCTCAAAATATCACCTTATAGAGTATTTATTAACCTCAAAGTAAAAAAAAAAAAATTTTTTTTTAATAAAAAAGGAGAAATTTGGTAGGTACTGTTTTTCTAGTGTTCTAATTTAATCACTAGGAATGAGACAAGCAGACTCTCCTGCTATGATGCAATAGGAAACACACCTCATCTAAGTAGGAGTATTCTTGCTAAAAATATTTTAACCTAAACCCAATTGAGTATGTAACTGTTAGACAAATCTAGACTGTGAGACACTCTATATAACAACTGCCCTCAACTTAATACAAATTTAATGCCACATACGGATGGGGAAAAGACAAGGGAACTAATATAATTCCCTTTTTTTTAATAATGAGAGAACATTGGGGTAGGGGAAGAAAGTAAGTAAAAAGAGTCAATTCTTAGTGTATACAGTCTCAGATAGACATCTTATTCCTCTAGCGAGACTGGCCAAGTTCATACGGACCACACTCCCTTCTTCAAACAGGAAAACCAGAAAAATTGAAATAAGTTAAATAGTTAAGATTGAAGAAAAAAAGAAGAGTAATCTGCAAGTATTTAAACAGAAAGGGAACAAATACCAGAAGAGTAGGCACATAAATTAGTAATACAGAAATCTAAAGTGATACAGAATTTAAACACAGACATTAATGCCTACAGACTAGAGATTTCATTGGTTCAGAGACAAGTAACTTGGTTTGGGATCCTTGAAAGGAAGGTAACAAAGCTGAGACCTCTGTTTAAGGAGAACCCTAGAAAAGTTTACCTCTTAGTTTAAGAAGAACTAGAAGCCTGACATAGAAGTAGCAAGAAAGACTCTTCTTCCTGGGGCTCTGGATAGAAGGATAAAAGTATTCCTTGAATTAAGTCCCTAAAAGGATATACATACAGCTTGAATTTACATCACTTACATGGTCTAAGAATTTCAACAAGAAATTAATGTAAAAGCTGATCCTATGGATGTTAACTGAACTTAATGTGGTAATCGTTCCACAATATATAGAAATATTGAATCATTATATTATATACCTGAAACTACATCTCAAGTATAACTCAATTAAAAAAAAATGTTAAAGCCTATCCTAGACCAGTAAATCCCTTGAGATGTTCTACAGAAGCAAAGAAAATATCACTCTACTGGGAAACTTTCAAAAGGTGGGGAAAAGAAGACTACCACAGAGAAAAACTAAAAGCAAAAATCTGACTGAAGATGAGCTCATAATTCAAATAACTTTAAAGTGGGTAAAGAAATTACCCACTTTAAAGTGAACTTAGAGTTCTGGAAGACCCAACATATCCCACCATTGGAATGAGTAAGTCCCAGAAGAATTTAAATAAGAGAACAATCTACACTATAAAATAAATTCAGTATAATTATTAAAGAGATAAAATAAGGATAGAATCCATGATAAAAGGATTTAAAAAAAAAACTAGAGGGAAAGAACAGGCAGATAGGAAAAGGCATCAAATGGTACTTCTAGAAATGAAAAAAATAAACCATAGCATAGTCTTAATGTACAATTTAAACAATAGATAGGACATCAATAAAGAAAGAATTAGCTGGAAAATAGGCCTGAATAATTCTCCAGATGCTATTTTTAAATATCTCCTAATTGAATATTATAGAAGTAATAGACACTAGCTGTAAAACAGGAAAGCCCAACATATATATAATAAAAATTCCAGAGGATAGAATAGAGAGAATGAAGGGAAGATAATATGTGGGAAATATGTTACAAAATTTTAATAATTCAAGAAATACAGGGGTCATCTGATTAAGGAAGCATAAAAAATCCCAATAAGAAGAAGTAAAAACAAACTCAGTAAAACTAGGTTTGCAGCAGTAAAACTACAGAACACAAAACAAAGAGTAATCTTAAAAGACACCAAGAAACAAGCCCTCATCACCAATAATACTAAGAGACAGTATCTCCAAAGTAATGAGCAAAATAATTGTCAACTAAAAATTCTGCTCCCACATAATGTTATTCAAGTATTGGGATGAAATACAGTTAAAAAAAAAAAAAGACTTTTATCATTTGTATATGTTTATCAAAGAAGTACTTTCATAAGAAGGAATTTAAAGCTAGAAGGAAGAAGAGGGGTGCAATAAGCAACAGTGGTCACAGGAAATATGGGTAAATTTAAATAAGTATAGACTGTGCCTAGTCAGTAGGGCTCAGTGGTTGAGTGTCAACCTATGAACCAGGTGGTCATGGTTTGATTTCCAGTCAGGACATATGCCCAGGTTGCAGGCTCAATTCCCCATGTGGGCTATTCAGGAAGCAGCCAATCAATGATTCTCTCTCATCATTGATGTTTCTATCTCTCTTCCCCTTTCTTTTTCCTCTCTGAAATAAATAAAAATATATTTTAATAATAAATAAATAAGTATAGACTGTAAAATCAATTTTTAAAAAAGAAAAACCTAATTATATAAAAATAACATAGTAGATGTAAAAATGTGGTAGAATTATAAAACTGGACAATATTATGAAATATATAGAGTATGATCAGAATTACAATATGATTATTCAAGATAAGAATATATATTTGATTAATATTATCTAAGACAGGATATTAATGTTAAAACCATAAAAGTAGCTATTAGAAGAATAGAAATAGGATATGTCACATTCAAATCAATCAATGGATGTAAAAAAGACCAAAGCAACTGTAAGTACAGTAAAAGGAAGAATGATAAAACAAGGAGAGACAAAAGAAGAGCAGGGACATGCAAATGTCCTCCAATGAGAAGTGGCACTATAATTTTAAAGATAAAAGACCAAAATTAATAAAACGAATGTGCATAGAGAAAGTGTCCTTACAGGTTGGCTTTCCCTGGGAAGTTGACTTGGAGATGAGTTGAGCATGCATTTTTATTAAGGACTGCCTTGCACTTAAATCTGAAAATAGGGGAAGGCACAGAAATGGGAAAAGGGAGATGTGGAACTGAAATGGAAGCCCCATAGGGAGTTCCAGAGCTAGAATGATCCTTCAGAGTTACTGGAGTGGGGCTGAGATGGCCCCACATGGATCAGCCACTAGATGTGAGCTGCCCTGTAAAGGAGCAAAGGGGTAACTCGGGCAATCCTCCAAGGGAGTGATCCATCAAGAGTGTCTGCTGACAGCCTCCAGGAACCTGAAGCAAAAAACTCACCCTTGGAGGTCTGCCATATTACCATATTACCACAAGATGCCTGCAACTCCAGTTGCTCAAAAGAACCTATTTGTCCTGTGATCAACAACATCCACACACCTTTTTCAAATTCTGCAGATCAAATTTCCATGGAAGGAGCAAATAAATTTTGTGGCATAATAATAAAAGAGAAATTCAAATGACTACCTCTCAAGTCTTTCTAACTCAAAGCTACATCATGTACTTCTTGCTCCCTCATCAAAGTAAGCCAAGTAAGAACAACCTGAGACTCTATTCTTTCACAATTTTAAACCTTGATTTCAGTTCACAGTATCATTTTTATGTGTACTGTTTTTATCAAACATGAATCCTTACTTGTGTATACCATTATTAAATATCTGTCTCTATACAGGCAAAGGATTCCAAGAACAGAAAACAATACATGATTTATTTCTTACTCAAGTCAAAGACAACTCTATTTAAAAAAAAAACAAGCATGCCTAAATGGCTACCCTCTAGAGAAATTTAAGATAATTCATCTTAGCAAAATATGTCCAGCTAAGAAACAAATCACCTGAGAAAAAAAAACACAAGTAGATACACTATAAAAAGCATTTAGCTCATAATTGTAATAAATACAGAGGTGGGCACAAAAGGTTTACAGTTGTAATAAAATAAATAATACAATAATAAATAAAAATGCAATAATAAACTCTGTTTCACATACGCACAACTTTAAATTACTTTTTCCCACCCTTGCATAGTGAGATGATGAAAATATAAATAGCCTCAATGTATCAATCATTCCATCTCAAAAATTCTAGTCTATTAAACAATTTTTTTGGTAATTGGCATTCTGCTGTTTAAGAAGAAATATGAAAGTCAGTAAATACATTACTAGTCAAGTCCCACCAGTACTGCTTGAAGAGTGGAACAGACCATTGCTTCACTGAAGACACATGTAGACATTAAAAGAGTTCTCTCTTGGGATATCAGGGAAAGATAATATATCCTCAGAGGAGTGCAGTTGAATTTCTTGTTACCTGACGTGAAACCATTTGCTTTATCTATCTTCTTGTCACTTATGTAGAGATAAATTCCACACCCCTCCCTACATCTCAAACCTAAGCAAATTCACTTTTAAGTCCCCAAATTGTTTTTTGTCATAACAATCAGCTTTTGTTAAAAAGAAAGTAGATGAGCCACTAAAAGAAAAAAACAGCATCTATATGTTCAAAAAATTTAATGTGCTTTTATTCTTTCAATGTAGCCCTGGGCTTTCAAGTAGCTAAAAATCTCTGAATTTAAAAGATGGATGTGACTCATAGAACAGTTATACAGCATACACATCTAAGACACAAAATACATAAATTTATCATTTCTGTTTAGTGGCGTCACATATGTGTGATGTAAACATAATATAAATGTAATGTAATATTAGATAAGAGTATCAAAGTATTCTTTAAAATTACTCAAAGCTTATGCATTATATACAGTACATGATAATGTATAGTATACTATATATTATTATACTATATTATGTATTATATTATCTATAATACATTGTTATTATATACATATATTTATCTTTTTTAACATTTTTATTGATTTTTTACAGAGAGGAAGGGAGATAGAAAGTCAGAAACATCAATGAGAGATGATGAGAGAGAGACGATGAGAGAGAGACATCGATCAGCCGCCTCCTGCACGCCCCCTACTAGAGTTGTGCCCTAAAGCAAGGTACATGCCCCTGACCGGAATCGAACCTGGGACCTTTCAGTCCGCAGGCCGATGCTCTATCCATTGAGCCAAACCGGTCTCGGCCATATGTTTATCTTTAAAATGAACCACATTGGCCCTCCTCAGTGATTGAGCATCGAACCATGAATCAGGAACTCACAGTTCAATTCCCAGTCAGGGCACATGCCGGGGTTGCAGGATCAATCCCCAGTGTGGGATGTGCAGGAGACAGTTGATCAATTATTCTCTCTTATCACTCATGTTTCTATCTCTTTATCCCTTTCCCTTCCTCTCTGAAATCAATTCAAAAATATATTTTAAAGATGAACCACACTGTAATTCAGTTATTTCTGTGTTCTCCTCTTTATACTTGTTTTAAAGCTATTGACCACAGTGGTTTTGGATTTTGTTTGAAGTGTGGCACATTGAGGGGAGGCAGGTCTGTGAAAAAGGGAAAGAAGGAAGCAAAACAGGAAGATGGAGGAGGAGGAAGGAAAAAGGGAACTCCCTCTCTCCCTCCCACCCTCCACCCCCACACACAAGGACTTGTAGTTTAGAAAAGGCCATGTCCTGAACACTCGCCAGCACCCCTCCCCAAACATGAGCCTGAGCTTCCCCAAAAGTTCCTTGGCAGAGCCTTCCTTTTGCCCCGGCTTGGGTGCCCCCCACTGGAGCCCCAGCCACCGGGCGGGACCATCCTGGGGCCGGCCGCAGCCCAGCAAACTCTTGGGTACCCCAGGCTCCCTCCTGCGCCCACAGCCCGAAGTCAATCTCTGGGCGCCCGCGCGCCAATCCATCACCCACTCCTGAGCGAATCCCTCTGCCTTGCCCCATTCCCCCTTGGCTCTCGCTCCTTACCGGGGACTTACCAAGAGGCCCAAGGCGGGAGGCAGGGGCAGAGACAGAAGAGGCAAAGAGAAAGGGCCGGTTGGCGGATTTACTACAAGAGGAGACCAAGACGTCTCGCCCTCAAGACGACAGTCCTAACGAGGCCCCATCCTCCCCCGGACCCCCACCGGCACCTACACGCTCCGCTTCGGCTTAGATGTGCTATGAAGTAGGAGAAGGAGGGGGGGAAGATAAACCCGCTGCCTCCAGAGCAGCCCTTACCTCAGGCTACCCTCTCGAAAGCCTCCTCCTGCGGTTCCAGGCGCCTGGGTGCACCGCCTTGGCCGCCGCGCTCCGGGCGCCCGGGCTCCGTCCGCGGCTCCGCGGGGCGCAGCTGGTCCGTACGCAGCGAGGGCGCCTTCCCGCTCCCGGGGGCCGCAGAGCCAGCCCGAAGGACTGTCGCGCCGCTCGCGTGCAGCCCCGCGGGCGAGAGGGAGCGGGCAGCCGCCGAGGCGGGGCCAAGAGACCCGGAAAGGGGCGCACGAGCTGGAAGTGGCTGCGGAGTGGGCGCGCGGACCCGCAGCGTCCAGGACCCAGGCCCGGGCGGTACAGGCGGTCTCGAGGCTCCCCTGAGCTGCTCCACTGGCCCCCCAAACCCCCTCTCTGTACCCCCACCGCCCCCTCCCACCCGGAAGAAACCGCTCGCTGGTAGCACTTGGTGCGCCGCTCTGCGCTCTTCAGCCCGGTGCGGGAATAACAATGTGATGGCTTTGCAGGGACTAGATGCTGTGTGTAGTAGGTTGTAACTGCTGAGGCCACCACCTGTCAATGCTAAGGAACAAGACGCACCGTCCCCAGCCGGCGGCCTCTCCCTGAATCCCTGGCTTATTTTCCTCCTGCACCTACCTCGCCGGCCTCCCGCAGTACTCTGCCGGCTGGATGCCGAGGGAGTTTTGCAAAATAGCCCTCACTCTCCACCAAGAGCTTACGGCATTCTCCTCCCACCAGAGCTGTAGGATTACCCACAGCCCTGCGTGCCTATCCAGAGCTGGATGCCGAAAATCCTGGTGTGAACCCCAAACTCGTCGGGCCCCCGTCCGCCCCCATTCATAATCCCAGCGGCCGTCTGCCACTATGCACCCTCCCTCCCCCTGCCGCCCGCGCCAGCTGCGATTCGCTGTCCCTGGAACGTGTCAGTCACTCGCTCTTCATCATCCATGAATACTGTACTAGAAGCTCCGCAGCCTCGGGTTGCACAAAGGGGAGTGGGGAGGAGGACCCCCAGAGCTCAGGGTACGCGGAGCCAAGGGAGCGAGCGAGCGAGCGGGGCAAATTATGTGGGAGGAGCTGGTGTGAGGGGGAGTCCGCTGCTCTCTCCTGTTGCACAAAGGAGCTCGAGTGCCTAAGCGCGGTGCTCCTGAACCCTCGGGTCAGGTCATCTCTGCGGACACACTGGAAGTGGGTCCTCCACCTTGGGAATTTGCGTGACCCAGCCACAGGCACCCGGGAGCCAGACTGACCAGTTTGGAAGAACGCAGCAGGTGGGTGGGGTGCGGGGAGGGGGATATACAGGTCTCCTTTTCCCCAGCTGTTCAGACCTTTTCAGTCAGAGAAAGAGGAAAAAGCTGGCTAGGTAACCAGGAGGAAGAGAGAGATGCTTATTGAACTATTACAACTACCCAGAGATCAGAAAAAACTTTAATGGACAAAACTGCCCTATTTCTCAATTTACTACAATACACACTATGGCCCATCATTTGCACTAAGCCCAATACACTGCGCCAGGTGTTGGGGCACAGTCTCTGCTCCCAATGAGCTCACAGCCTTGTGGGAGACCCAATTACATTAGTGGGAGGAATTTTCTCTAGTGGGAGAGGAAGTGGGTCAGGGAATTGGACTCCCTTCTGAACTGTGTATTAAAGGGTAATTGGAGCTTGCCAAAGAAGTGGCAATAGCCTTCTTTTACCCACCCATTACCCCAAACCAGCTTTACCTACACACTATGAACATCATACCTGAGAGCTTACCAATTTAGGGACTTAATGGACCCCTGCCCTGCACTATTTCCCTTTGTGGTGGTTTTGGAGGAAAATTTTCAGACATTAGCCTTGGAACGTAGAACACCCAGTTCACCACAGCTGAGATGCTGCCTTCTTGGACCTGTTGCTTCTTGTACCACCAACCTTATCTATTAGCTTGACATTGAGCCCAACGCCAACATTAATAATACTGAGGCGGTGAACATCTGGAAGGAAGCCAATAAATCCTGCAGTGCAGTCATGATGCTGACACATGCCCTGTCTGTATAATAATGACAACATAATCTTTTTCCTGAACTACCATGTGGATTAATTAATCAGACTTTATTAAGTTAAAGAGACCGTTGCCCAAATGGAGTGTGGGATTGGAAACTAAACTGTGATTCAATCTAAGGAAGAAAAAAAGAAAAAGAAAATAACAATTTGAGTAGCATGCTTTCCCTCTCTGAATATTAGAACTGTGAAAGGTAGTAATGATAGCTAAAGCATCCAAGGTTATTACATCATCTTCAGAAAAGTATATCCAAAGAGCTCTTGTTGCAAAAAATAATTAAAGATAATATCTTTAAACATATTTAAACATATTTCCCACTTCTCCCTAGAAATTTTGTAAACTAATAAAGAGAATGGAGGAAAACGTCAAATGTCACTTGTAGCTAGCTTATACTGATTTTATGCACAAATTGCAAAGTACTTGTAAAGGATGCTAAAAGCAGCTCAGTTTGGGCAGAAGTCATAGGGAAAAGGCCCAGAGAAGAGAATCAAAGGGAAGCAGCAGTAAGGACAAGCAAAAAATGTGTTTCCTGAAAGCGAGAGGTTTACCATAATTTTTCTCATTAGGAAAAAAGTAAATTAAATTTACTTCTTAGTGAAGCAAAATACAAAAGCAGCTATGTCAAAAGGCGGGGGCAGGGTGGGGGGATGGGGGTCGAACAGGAGCAGAAGAGGCAAAAAATGCACACAGAGATGGGGAGAAAGGGCCCAATTTTCAGAGGACCCAGAATGGCAGGTCATGATAACCATAATCCTTGAAGATGAGGTGATTATCATGATGTGTAGAAACCCACTTTCTTGTTTGGAAGTACTAAGGAGCACAGAGCTGTTGGCAGATGGTCTCATAAACCAGATTTACTTCAGAGACTCAGAGGGAGTGAGTCTATGGAAAAACCATAATTAATGGAAGCAGCCTGTTTGGGGGGCAGCAATAAAAGTGCATCTGTAATCTACTGATGCTTGCAAGCCACCCAAAACAATGGTTTACAAAGCTACCAATTACCCAATGGATAAAGAATCGGCCTTCAGACTGAAGGGTCCCGGGTTTGAATGTGATCAAGGGCACATGCCCACATTGTGGGTTTGATCCCCAGTAGGGGACGTGCAGGAGGTAGCAGATCAATGATTCTCTCATCATTGATGTTTCTATCTCTCCCTTTCCCTTCCTCTCTAAAAATCAATAAAAATTAAAATAAATAAAGAAGCTATCAATTACTTGGCTACCATTCAATGAAATGAAAAGTTGGGATGGGCCCAACTAGGATGGCTTATCTCTATTCCATGTGGTGTCAGCAGGTCTCATGCATCTATTTGGGCCTCAGAAAGGATGACCTGAACACCTGCGGCCTCTTTCAGGAAGTTAACTCCGGCTTTTTCATAAGGAGGTAGAAGAATTCCCAACAAGAAGAGAGAGGGCAGGGCCCCAAAGTTCATGGTCTTTTCAAACTCCTGTATGTGTCATGTTTGCTAATGCCACATTGGCTTAAGCAAACCCTACAGCTACGTCTCGAGTCAATGTGGGAGTTGTCATTAGTATGAAATTAATATAGAACACAAAATAAGAGCTTTTTATCGAGAGAATAGGGAAGCTACCTTGAATCTTCTATTTCAGGGACTTTCTACAAAGAGTGACTAGAAGAACATAATTTGTTCAGTAGTGAGTCGTGACAAAGAAGAAACTGGCACAGAAAGTATGCAAGGAAACTGTAAGAAAAATTCTGAAAAGAAACATCAATACTTACCAATAGATAAGGGGAAGGAAAGTTGCCACAAAGGCAATGGAAATTGTGACTAATGTATTTTCTAACAAATATAGAGAGCCTAGAAATAAAACCATGCTTTTATGGTCAATTGATATTTAACAAAGGCGACAAGAACATAAAATGGGGTTAAGAGAGTCTCTTCAAAAAATGGTGTTGGAATATTGGACAAGTTTATGCAAACAAAATGAAACTAGAACACCAACTCACACCTTATGCAAGAATAAACTAAAAATAGATTAAAGACTTTAAGTAGTGAAACCATAAAAATCCTAGAAGAAAACATAAGCAATAAAATCTCATGCATTTCTCTTGGCAATATTTTTGTCTCATATATCTCCTCTGGCAAGGGAAACAAAATAAAAAATAAACAAATGGGACTGTAATACAATATACAGTTTCTTTGAAGATTTAGGATAGTTGAAAACAAAAGGAAAATTAAGGTTTTACCTAGATAATGCTCCATCCCTTCCACATATAAAAAGTAATAACAATAAAAATGTTTGACCTTGATATCAGACCAATTGGATTTGGAACAAATTAGTATTCTGCGAAACTTTATAACACAAGAAGTGAAACAATGAAGGTGTAAAACTTATGAATATTTATGACCTGAATGCATCATAGCAGCAACTTATATAACCAGACATTACAGGAGATAGAAAGACATACATAGAAGGAGTCCAAAAATGGAAGAATTTTACTCATCTCTCTCAGTCTAACTCTGGATATAGAAATTCTGTACCTCAAAAGTAGAAATTACATGGTGGCTTTTTTCTAAGGCTAACATTTTATTCATGAAAAATGATCCTATATTAAGCAATAAAAAAATTTAATAAAATCTCTAAAAGAATCATCAATAACATTCTATGATCACAATATAATAAAACTAGAAAATAATAGGAAAATCAGAAGAAAACTTATTCACCTGGAAATTATTTTTTAAAATCCCTCTTAAATACTCATATGAATGAAAATTATTTAATTTCTAGAAAATATTATAATATGCTTAGAATTCTGTGACACAGTATTAGCTTAATTAAATAAGTACAAACTCATAAAAGTAAAAAACAACATTATTAAATAAACAAAAGGAAAACAGAATAAAAAGAACTAAGTAATATAGAAGAAGACATTAATAAGATAGGAAAGTAATTAGAATTAATAAATAATTCCCAAAACTGTGATTTTAAAAATTATAAAATTAAAATACTTATTAAATTAATTAAGAGAAAAATGATGTAAATACAAAAAATAAGAAATGATAAAGTGATGAAACATAGAAACAGTGAATATTACTATAATCCTAAAGACAAATTTAATCTACTATAGTGTCTCCATCATTTTTAATATTTTTATTATTTTTAAAATATATTTTATTGATTTTTTACAGAGAGGAAGGGAGAGGGATAGAGAGTTAGAAACATCTATGAGAGATAAACATTGACCAGCTGCCTCTGCACACCTCCTACCAGGGATGTGCCAGCAACCAAGTTACATGCTCTTGACTGGAATCAAACGTGGGACCCTTTAGTCTGTAGGCCAATTCTCTATGTACTGAGCCAAACGGGTCAGGGCTCCATCATTTTTTAATTTTGCTCCCCTAACAAGTAGATTTCATTTAATTTATCCCTAATAAGAAAACATAAATTCTAAGAAGTAAAGATTTTGTTGTTAGGGTGAAGATTTGGAGGACCAGAAACAATTGTCATACAAAAAATATGTTGATTGCCCCAAATGAGAATGCATGCTCTACTGAAGGAAAATACACTTGAAAACCTAGGTAAAATAAATACTTTTATTAGAAAATGTGATTTGCCAAAACTGTTCCTAGAGGACATAGAAAATCCAAAGAAAAGCAATTGTAAAAATTGTCAATGTCCCAACAAATTACCAAGCCAACAGTTTTCCCAGGGTAATTTTTAAAGCATAGATAATTATGATATCTAAATACTAAGAAGCATACAAAGAATGAAACTTCCCAATTAAATCGTGTTTTAAAGCAGGTGGCATCGAAGCCAAAACCTAACAAAGTTTGCACATAAAAGAAATCTATAAAATCTTACTTATAAATCCAGAATCCCAGAATTTAAGAATAACTCAAGGTTAGTAAATTTATTCAGGTCAATAATCATGTGGAGAGATCTAAAGATAAAAAAAAAGCCTAGGATTATTTCTAGAGACATTAAAAGAGGATTTTAGAAATTAAATAGCCATTCTTTATCTTTTTTAAAAAAAGCAACCTCTCAGTTATCCAGGAATAAATGAATACTTTCTTAATGAGATAAAATATCTATCTCAGTATGAAAGCCATGTTTAAAGATATAACAATAAAAGGAATTCTACTAGCCAAAACTGGTTTGGCTCAGTGGATAGAGTGTTGGCCTGCAGACTGAAAGATCCCAGGTTCGATTCTGGTCAAGGGCATGTACTTTGGTTGTGGGCACATCCCCATTAAGGGTGTGCAGGAGGCAGCTGATCAATGTCTCTCTCTCATTGATGTTTCTAACTTTCTATCCCTCTCCCTTCCTCTCTGTAAAAAATCAATAAAATATATTAAAAAGAAAAAAAGGACTTCTACAAAGTAAGGGAAAGGATCATGATACAACTATTTTTTAACATTTTTCTTGTGTTTCAAGTCAGTGCAGAGAAGAAAAAAATTAAAGATCTAAACAATGGAATTAAGGCTGTAAAACTGTCACTATCTGTAGCAAAATATGAGAATATATCTGGACAATTCACCAAATCAGTTGAAAACTGTTATAAACAAAACTAATATTAATCGATATATAAAAATGTTATTATGTATACAAACAGCAATGAGTTAGACAAATAAATAAAATATCTCACTTAGATTAGCAACAAAAAAGCAGTAATAACTAAGAATACACTAAATAGGAGATGTATAAGACACATATATAGAGAAAACTTTGGTAAACCACTGAAGGACACAAAAGAAAGCATGAACACATGGAAAGACATTCCATGTTTGAATATGTATAGTCAACATCATAAAGATAGTAAGTCTAAATTAATTTTTAAATGTAAACTAATGCCCCCAACCAGTTTTTAAGAACCAGAAAACAGATTCTAAATTTTATATAAAATAATAAACTAAGAAATGTTCTACAAGAAAACATGAGCAAAATCCTTAAATCCAAGACCATAGAAAATAGGTTGAAAAGATCAACTATGAAAAAGAAAATTTCTATATGGCAAAGGGAAAAAGAAAAAAAACATTGAAGAAATACCATAAACAAAATCAAAGGTAAAGAGCAAACCAGTTTAGTTATTTGAAAGTTTAGCAGACTCTCATCCATCAGTAATGGGAATATAGATAGATTCAAGTCCTATGACAGGCAAATTTAGCCACATAGATTAACATTAAAATGCCTGATCCATAAATCTCATCTTTTAATGTACTTCAGCTGCTAAATATACTGAACATAGTGACTGAATGTATGATAGCTACTATTAAAGATAGCTAACATGAAATAATATATATATACAAATATATTTGTTGCAACATTGTTTGGAATAATAAAAGGTTGAAAACAATTTAAATATTTGTTTTTTTAATAGAGACAAAGCCATATAATGAAATACTACTATGCAGATATAAAAAACATGAAAAAATGTACTGAGATGGAAAGTTTTTTGAGATACTTTCTGAGATAAAAGCAGCATAGTGCCCTGGCCAGGTAGTTCACTTGGTTAAAGCATCTTCTAGATATGTCAAGGTTGTGGGTTCGATTCCCAGTTAAGGCACAATATAAGAATCAATCAATGAATATGTATTTGTGTATGTTTGTATCCCCCTTCCTGTCTTCTAAAATCAATAAAAGATTGTTTTAAAAACCAATGGGTTGCCTTTAGATAACAAAGAGATAAAAATAAGAATATACATTTGTCTTAATTAAATATGCATTTTAAAACTTCTGAAAGGATAATCAACAAATAAAAATGGTTACCTCTGGAAATGAAATGGGATCTGGAATGTGGGTAACAAGTTTGTCAGTGAGTTTTTATGCTGTTTGATTGAAAAAATCATCATAATTACTATTTAAATATTAAAATAAATTTAAGTCACTAGGTGTAATGTGAATTATGTGCTTTTATCTCCTATTCTTTTTTTTAATGTTGAAAAACCGTGATGTGCTAAAGAGCAATAATACTACTGCAAGTATTTTTTCCTATGTAAAGGGCAAACTAATTTTCACATGCAAGGTATTACTATTTTAGTAGCTATGATTCACATGGTTATTTCAGTATAGAATCTTTATTTTATTTATAAATCAGCTACTCAACAATTATTTTAAAAGTAACTGAACTTAATATTCATATTCCTTTAAGTTACCTAAGGATCTTAGAAATTATATTTAAGCTTACATACTATAAAACATGATTAATGTTATAAAAATATTTGTTATAATGATGATTAAATTCAGTTGAACACAAGTTTGCTTTATTTATAACCTTAAACAGTATTTTGCAATAATGTTAATATACTTGATCAGTTTAAGCCAGTGGTTGGCAAACTGTGGCTCACAAGCCACATATGGCTCTTTGGCCCCTGGAGTGTGGCTCTTCCACAATAAAACCACAGCCTGGGCAAGTCTATTTTGAAGAAGTGGCATTAGAAGAAGTTTAAGTTTAAAATATTTGGCTCTTAAAAGAATTTCAATCATTGTACTGTTGATATTTGGCTCTGTTGACTAATGAGTTTGCCAACCACTGGTTTAAGCCCATAAGAAATTTAAAAAGAAACACTGAATTTTTGTTTCATTTATTTATGCACTCATTGGTTGATTCTTTTATGTGCTCTGACCAGGAATTGAACCCATAACCTTGGTGCATCAAGAAGACACTCCAATCAACTGAGTTACCTGCTCAGAAAAAAACACAAACCTTATTTTTAAACAAGCATGCTTACTTCTTACTCTAATGATTAATTCAAGGAAAAGACAAATGTCATTATTGATTTTTAAAACCATAATCACTAAGCCAGTCTAATTTGTCCAAATATTCATTATAATTCTGTAAACTTAGATTCTGATACAAAAATTATTCTAAACTAGCAGCTTATGTAAGAAGGAAATTTTTTTTCTTAAGGCTTAATTAGAAAGTTGGTTTCTTATATTTATGAATTTGGTAGATATTTTCTTTCATAAGCACTTATCTCATCAAATGAATAAAAACAAAGTTCTTACAGTTTAGCAGACAATAAACTAATCTATTAAAACTTTTCATATTATTCAAGTACTTTTCTGATCATAGGCTCACTGAAACATAGTTTTTAGTTTGTTTTACAACTCAGGCACAGGTTAGAAGTAAACATAAAATACTCATGACTTGGTGCACAAGATTTGTGCACTGGTGGGGGGGGAAGGGCTGTATCTCAACCAGGCCTGCACCCTCTCTAATCTGGAATGCCTCAGGGAATGTCCAACTGCTGGTTTAGACCTAATACCACAGGGATTGGGCCTCAACTGGAAGTCAGACATCCCTCTCACATTCCAGCACCACTGGCTCCAAACAACTCGCCTGCATGCCTGCTGATCACCCCTAATCACTCTGCCTACTTGTCTGCTTACCCCTTTCTGCCACCCCTGCTGACCTGCTCACCACCTACTGCTGGCCTGCTTGCCCCCAACTGCCCCCTCCACCAGCCTGATCACCCCCAACTGCCTTCCCCTCCTGGCATGGTCTCTCTTAACCACCTCTGCCTCAGCCCTGCCACCATGGCTTTGTCCAGAAGGAAGTCTGAAATGTCTCCTGGTCTAATTAGCATATTACCGTTTTAGTAGTATAGACTAGAGGCCTGGTGCACAAAATTCATGCACAGGGGGCAAGTCCCCTCAGCCCAGCCAGCACCCTCTCTAATCCAGGACTCTTGGGGAATATCTGACTGATGGTTTAGGCCCAATCCTAAATCAGCAGTCAGACATCCCTCTCACAATCCAGGATCACTGGATCCTAACTGCTCACCTGCCTGCCTGCATAATTGGCCTAACTTCCCCCTGCTGGCCTACTCACCCAAACTGTCCCCCTGTCAGTCTGGTCACCCCTTACTGCCCTCCCTGCTGGCCTGGTTGCCCCCAACTTCCCCCCTATGCTGGCCTGGTCACCCCTCACTGACTCCCACTTGCCAGCTTGGTTACACCCAACTGCCCCCCACCCCACACACACAGCCAGCTGCTCAGTTGTTTGGTCGCCCTTCACTGACCCCCTGCCAGTCTGGTCCCCCATGCAGCCTGTTCAGTCATCCGTTTGTTTGTGATGGTCGCTTAGGCTTTTATATATATAGATAAGACCTCACTGGTTGAGATCTCAAACAACTATTTTTCTTCCTTGTTGGCATAAAAATTTTAGTTTACTTAAGCTCACTAGTGGACATAAACAAAAAAGCTACCAATTGGATTCTGCTTTCTCTCAATCACCAAATGGCCAGATCATAAAGCCAAATGCAGTTTTAACTGCTACACACAGGACTAACTTACCAGCCTTGGCATTTGGAACTAGAGATCAAGAAACTAGAGGGAGAAAATTAGAGGGTCAGCAATGTCACTTGGAATTCACTCTGGAAGTAAAGAAAAGATGTGTGTGGGCTTAGCAAGCTATGAAGTATACACCCCTGGCAACACAATTGACTTGTTTCTGTAAAATGAGTTTTGGTGGATGCCTCAGTGGTGAAGTCCAAAATTGTTACTCTAGTTCTCAAAAGATCAAAAATTATGATTTCATACAAATACAAAACAGAAAACTTGCCAAAGATTTTACTTAATTCATTAATGAGAAGTTTATTATAAAGATATTAAAACTGGCCCAAGAACATTTTAGGAGCATGATGTATATAGGGAATTTATTCAGAGAATGTTAGAATAATATAGTTGGCTTAGATACGAAAGTGGTTAATGTCTTTCAGGGCAATAAGTTGTAAACATTGCTATATCTGTTTCACTGCATGAAAATCATTTGCTTTTCTACCAGACAAAAATGTATAGCTTAACTTCTGCTCCCATGGAGTCATAAAATACCCTAGTCAATAAAAATCCAGCCAGTAGTACCCTGAAGAAACACCCATTAATTTCTTTCTACCAATTCTGAATTTGGGGTAATTTTTCTGATTATCGATTTTCCGTTCTAATACACCTTTTTATCTTGCACAAAATTAAGTATATGTCTTTTCTTGATTCAGACTCAGTCTTTGAGTCTTCATGATTTTACACTTTGGCTCTCTCTCTTCCAAGAACTGAATTTCCATTCCCAAACCCCTGGGCCATGCCCTAGCTGGAGGTCAGAAGTTTTGGCCATGCTATGAATGAGAACTTTTAGATCTCTTTTCTTCTCTTGATTTAATTAACTGTACCTGAGAGACAACAATGGCAGTAAGTGGAGATTATTACTTAAGGCAAATGATTTTCATGCAATGAAACAGATATAGCAATGTTTACAACTTATTGCCCTGAAAGACATTAACCACTTTCGTGGAGCAGGTCCAATGTCCAATTTGTATAGTAATAATACATCAAGAAGAGGAGCAATCTCATGTGACAAGAATTTAGGTCAGGTACATATGATTTCAGGAACATGAACCACAATGAATACCCAGTCAGGGATGCTTAACATTGAACACTAGGTCTTCCTGTTTCCTCTTCGCTCTGTACATAATCAAAACTTGCTCCCTGACTTTCCCTTTGGCCCACATCCATTAGGAACTTTCTTTTGAGAACACGTAAGCTATATCTGGGGTATTTATGCCTCTTTTTTTTTTCACCCAGCCAATTTTTAAATACAGTGATTAATTGATCTCAGCTCTCCTGGTAGAGGTAGATATTCAGAGCTTAATGACAAACACCACAGAGTATGTCAAATAGCCACTTGCCCATTTTTTAGTTATTCTGCAAAGTAATGATATATTGGATAAATTAATTGGATTTATGTATACAGGTAATACATTTTAAAATGCTTCATAATATTGTCAGTTACAGTTTAGACATTATTAACATGAAAAGAATATTAAAAATGTAATTTTTCCCATATTTATTGCCCTAGTTCATATTCTGCTATTTGCTAAGCTTGGGTGATTTGTGGTTTTTGTTCATGGTCAGTAAAATGCTTTATTCTCTTCAAGATTATGCAGTCAAAAAGGCTTATAGAGAAATGATCCTACAAGTGCTTCCATGAATTTGTTCTAAGCACCTTACTAAGGAGTGATTTCAAGAGTCAGGTCAAAGTCTGGGAGAGAAGAGAAAAAGAAAAGAGCAGTGTAATGTAAAATGCTTCCTAGGTGATTCTAGTGTTCTGATATAGTTTTCTATTGAAAATAGCTACTTCAAAGTATTTGAAACAATGGCTATGGAACAGATAAATTAGGTGTGGAACTTAAGGATTAGATCTTCAAAAACAATTTTAAGCGAAGAAACTAAAATATTAGTCTAATAGCCAATATGTCAATAAAAGAAAGTTAAATGATGATGTATGTTTAGAAATCAAGACCCATTGTCTTGCCTCTGTTCTCAATAACAGACATTGGTAAGTTGTTGTTATTGGTTGTTTCAATTTACAATGTATCAGGAATCTGTATGAGAAAAGAAAGATCTCTTTCAAGATTTATTTGCAAAATTTTCTGTTTTATATAAAAAGGTCATCCCGGCCAGCATGGCTCAGTGGTTGAGCATTGATCTTATGAATCAGGAGGTCTGGACAGGGCACATGCCTGGGTTGCAGGCTCGATCCCCAGTGTGGGGCATGCAGGAGGCAGCTGATCGATGATTCTCTAGCATCATTCATGTTTCTATCTCTCTCTCCCTTTCTTCCTCTTTGAAATCAATAAAAATATTTTTAAATATAATAATAAAAATACATTTTAAAAAAGGTCAATGTTTCAGATTCCCTTATAGTCAGATCTTATATAAATAAACTGCTCACTAGCGCCTTCATAACAGATTCACAGTGAGAGCCACTCTTCTAATAATTTTCCTGTTAAGAATACCTTTACATTTTCATCAACTGCTTATTGAACATTCTTGATATTTGAAAGCAAATAATTCCTGATAAATAGGTAGATGATTTATATGTATACTACCAACATTTATCAGAGTTTCTAAACAGTAATTTATTAATGTCTCCAATTTAAAAAAAAATGGGGACAAGCTCTCACTGCAGCATGGCAAAATAATTTTGAGTGCACAATACTGAATGTTATTGTGTGCAATGAAAAAGAAAGAGGTGGCTGAGTGCAAAATTAATAAATAACACATTACTAAAGCAACAGAGAATGTGGCTCATACCAGAGAGAGCACATCAGCAGATCACAGCCTCTGAGTATAAATAATAAAAAAGGGAAAGCACTTCCTTCATAGTCTGAGGTTGTATCATATATGTTTTCCTCCACTATAATAAATCATTCTCTGTGGAATGACTTGATTCTGACATTCAGAATTGGTTTCCCACATAGGAAAAAAACAAACAAACAGGTGGATACCTACATTTGAGAGGTAGTGTGGTGTAGTGGACAAGAGTTTAGGGGTAAAAATGTGAAGACATGGGTATTGTTCCAACTGGGTCTCTTTTGACCAAATATGTCTATTTTCTTCAGCTTACTTTCCTCTTCTATCTGACCAATAGACTACTTTCCTGCCTACTTCACATCATTTTTCAAGGCTCAAAAGAGACAACCCAAGTAAACTGTAAAGTACCAACTTCTAATTTGCTATGTAAATGGAAGGAATTGCAAGTATGAGGTCACCAAAGATTCCTTGATCAAAACACATCTCTCAAAGGGCCCAGTTACAATTTTTAAGTGTTATATTTCCTGAATTGCTTCAAAATCTTTGGCAAAGTAACCTTAGCTTCTTGGATTATCAGTAGTTCATTTTTTTTAAAAAATGCATTTTATTGATTTTTTACAGAGAGGAAGGGAGAGAAATAGTGAGTCAGAAACATCAATGAGAGAGAAACATCGATCATCCCACAAGCAAGGTACATGCTCCTGACTGGAATTGAACCCAGAACTTTTCAGTCCGCAGACCAATGCTCTATCCACTGAACCAAACAAGTTTCAGCTATCAGTTGTTCTTTAATACATTAGTAATGTATCTGTTGGTTATCTCTGTGGAAAGTATGCTCAAGTAAAAATTTGTGTTGCTCTACCTGACCCCATTTCTTACCATATTCCTCTATTTTTTTCATAATACTCTTTACTACCTGATATTTAATATATATTATATCTCTATCATACCCCTTATTCTATTTAACAGATAAACCCAGAGAATTTGGTGTCATAGCATGATAGAAATTTATAGAGGTATATTCTCACACATTTAATATGACCACCTTGATAATGAGCCATTTTTCTTTTCAAGAACTTGAAATTCACTCAGCTGGTGTGGCTCAGTGGTTGAGTTTCAACCTATGAAGCAGGTGGTAATGGTTTAATTCCCAGTCAGAGCACATGCTTTGGTTGTGGGCTCCCAGTATGGGACATGTAGGAGGCAGCCAATCAGTGATTCACTCTCATAATGGATGTTTTTATCTCTCTCTCCCTCTCTTTTCCTCTCTTTTTCTCTCTGAAATCAATTTTAAAAAAGTATTTTTTTAAAAAGGAATTGAAATTCAACGGAGTATTGCAGTTAACTAACAGCCCTGACTATAGTGCTTTGATAATTGCCAAGACCATACTCTTCCTAGGAAGCCCCAATCCAATGACTGAGTCTATAGCATTTCTCCTCTAATGTGTTCTTTGTTTTTGGATTCACTGTTGGGTTGGCCAGGATTTATCAGCTCTGTATTATACTCTGAGATCCTCCCTACCTAGATCTGCCTTCTTCCTTCATTCCTTTCACAGGTATAAAATCAGTATCACAGTCTGAAGTCTTCCCCTACCCAAGCATTCTTCCTCTCTCTTCAGTTTCTACAGCCTTTAGTTCCCCTTACTTCAACAAATCTCTTGCACCCCTAAATTCATTTCAGATCTGCTTACCAGAAGACCAGAACTCATGCATAAGTCTACTTGAAAGTGGAAAGGGGTCAATTATTCACTTAAGAACGTGATCATTGAAAGTATTGTAATCTTTGATGGTTGCCCTGGGCTACAACATTCAACCAGTGACTAAGGGAAGAGAGAGTACTTGGAGGATAAATGGAAGGTTTTTATGGGTCAAGCATGAAAGGAGTACACAACATTCTATTGGCAAGACTCAGTCACAGAACCCACCCTACATGGAAGCAAGGGAAGTTGGAAGATGTACTCCTTGTATGAGTACCATTTCTCAACTTTCAATAATACTTCCACATCCTGGAATGGGAGCTGAGTCTTTAGCAAATAACTAGGTGACTGCCAAATCCCACTAAAAGTCATCAAGCACAACATCAAGAACTATTTTGTCATTGCTACAGCATCAGCACCTAGAATAGTGCTGACTTGTACATAATGGAAATTCAGAAATACTTGTACAGTAAATAAACTTTTTAGGATTTGTGAGGAATAAATACTTCCTATAAAAGCTAACATGAGGATTGAAACATACTACCTAGATTTTAAGTTTGTATTAGGCTATCCTGTGTTTTCAATCATCCTTATTGCATGGAATTTTCAACAGATAAAATATACACATTGCCTTGATCACATGTATCTCTTTCCCAAAATCTGGAGGCTTTTTCTGGTAGATGACAGCATAGGACAAAAAGTATGTGGACTTAAAGGAGTATAGCTACAGTAAGCAAAACATTCTAATCTAAATATTCTCAAGGTGATCTTAAATAATTCAATAAGCTGTTTTACTTTTGCTTCTTTTATGCTGGATTAATCAGAATCAAGCCAGGCTCAAGTGTAAGAGACCCCATAAATATGACTGCAGTTCATCAAACTTACAGTTCAGCAACTTTTGCTAAAGATAAATGGATAAATTCTTTTAAAACTGAAGTAAAACAAAATTATCAACTGAGAGACCATTGGCAAGTTTTTGTCTCACTACTTACATGAAATTAACTTATTGCAATAAATAGATCTTATTATGTTTGAGTCTTAGACATAAACATAAAATAGCTCTGAAATTGTTAAAGAAATACAACCATAATTAGTATGTAATCAGATAAACAGGCCTTGCTTACTTATTGCCCAGACATTTGCATGTTATTATTTTGTAAGGAGTAAATTATAATAATCTATGTGCTTTTACCTTATTTGATTGGAAGATAAAGAGATATTAAAGACCAATAACCAATGAGTCAGGTATTAAGCTTTGAATTCCAGACTGGGGTGTAAGAGAGAAGAGTTCTCATGTCCTTTCAAGCCCTCTGTGTAAGTATGGTTGAATCAAAAGACAAAGGCTGCACAAGAATTTAAACAGGAAAATTTTAACATGATGAATGATTAAGCTACCATATACAAGTAACTAAAAAGCTGGAAAGAGGGCTCTTTAAAAGGTACTTAAGATGGAGAGAGAATACTCAGTGAAGGATAAATTTGGAAGGGTGATTCATACCTCAGGGAAGAAGAGGATGGGTGGTGGAGAAGTTCATTGTTGCAAAGTTCACAGTCTACAGGACAGCAGCAACAACCTAGCAGGATCAGGCAAGCTGAGGTAGAAGGAAGATAAGCAGAGGGACTGAGGTCAGAGGGAAACGGGGACTGAGTTCAGAGGGTAACCGGCACTACTGTACGTACACACATGCCCTGAAGAACATGATATCTATGCCAGAAGGCGGTGGGAAGCAAACGTCCAGAAGCGCAGTCAATCCAAGGTTGATGGATGGCCTTGCAGAGGAAGCAAGGCATCACTGTGGATGCTTTTGAAACTAGCAGCTGGAAAGACCTCCTTTTTCAGGATCCTAGTGCATTTCTGTGTATTGGTTGGGTGGCAGGAGTTCTAGGCTGCTGTATAAGACAAGAGTCAGGTGGCTGGCTTGCTGGATGGCCTTTTCAGTGGGGAAGGGGATATAACTGGGATATGTATAAGTGGGATTGAGGAGAGGATGCAGATCTGGGCTGTTTGGGGATCCAGGCTATACCACTCTTGACCATTCAGTAAGTGAGACCTTGAACAATTTACTTAACCTTGCTGAGCTCCTTTCCCCATTTGTCAAATCAGCATAATGAGATTCAACTCATGGGATTATTGTGAGGATTAAATGATTTAGCCAGTGTAAAAGGCTTCATATGTAAATAACACATAATCGGTGATCTTTATCTATTTCCTGTGGCTATTAGGACGTTATTTATTCAGTAAATATTACTGCTGGCTTTGTTTTCTGGGTACTCTCCTTGTTTCAAAAACCTTCCCCTAGTGACTCCCTTGTTTTAAGGCCCAGGCTGACATCTATAAAAGAGATATGATAATAAAAATAATAATACCAATTTCAAAGTGTTGTTTCAATGATCTAAATGAATTAATGTGTGTGAAAAGTCTTCATTCCTATACTACTGCTGAAGGTGTAATCATATACCTGGTAAATATTTTCTTCAGCTTTGGAGCATGAGATGGGAGAAGCCTTATCTTTAGTGCCTGTTTTCAATTTAAAAAAAGGTTAAAAATCGGCAGTGGAAGCATTTCTAACATGGACTTCTATACTTTTAAATTGTTGTGAAGTGAACTTGATTCTACTTGGATGAGACAATTACATGTCCTTCTACTGTAAAGGACAATAAGATTCACATAGTTTATCACAGAGAAAATCATTTTGCTTCATTATCTAAGAGTGGCTTTTATATCAACTACTGTTATCTGATTATTGCAAGAGAACAGCTACAGATTAACAACTCTCAAACTAAAAATGAATTTTATTTGTTTGGTATCTGTCTCTAAAGTTCTATAGAACAGACTTCCCTACTCATTCAACATAGATATGCACTTTACAATATAAAGGTTATCCTGAAGGGTATACAGGATATAGAATTATCTGGACTCCAAACTACTGGGATTTAAAAAAAAAAAACTTTAATTAAATTCATTATTTTACACACATATAAAAACATGTTTTCTTCATATAGGTCCTATACATTCTTTATCTGGTTTATTTCTATATTTTTTTCTTTTGGGTGGTATCTATTCTTCATTATATTTTCTTATTGACAATTTTTTTATATTGGGAGTTATTTATTTTGGTTTAATACATTCCCAACCCATCACCTAACTGCTTTATTTTGATTCTAATGGCTTTTCAGATTTACTTCAGTTTTCTAGTTATATATAATTACACAATTAGCAAATAATGACACTTTTGTTTAATCATTTGTTTCATTTAGATTGCTCATCCAAATTCATTAGCTAATCTTTTTGCAAAAATATTAAACAGTAGTATTAGAAATCACTATTATTTTATTCTTATGTTTTTGCAGTTAATATAAAAATATACATTACAAATTACATTCCAAAATATTTGCATGCAAATTTTAACAAAACCTTATTTTGTTTTACAAAAAAGTTTGCATCTTATATTCTTTACTAGAGGCCTGGTGCACAAAATTCATGCATGGCGGGGGGGAGGAGTCCCTCAGCCCAGCCCGCACCCTCTCCAATCTGGGATCCCTCTCACAATACAGGACTGCTGGATCCCAACTGCTCACCTGCCTCCCTTCCTGATTGCCCTTAACTGCTTCTGCCTGTCAGCCTGATCACCCCCTATGCCAGCAGTTCTCAACCTGTGGGTCGAGACCCCTTTGGAGGTTGAACAACCCTTTCACAGGGGTCACCTAAGACTATTGGAAAACACCTATTTCCCACGGTCTTAGGAACCAACACACAGCTCCTAAGTGTAGCAAAATGTAGCAATGTAGTTTACTGTTGTCATATTAAGACTGTTACCCATGCTACACCATGATTCAAGACAAAATTTCATTTATTTCTAATTAGAAATAAATATTTCACAATGTATAATTACATATTGTTTTTGTGATTAATCACTATGCTTTAATTATGTTCAATTTGTAACAATGAAAATATATCCCATATATCAGATATTTACATTACAGTTCATAACAGCAGCAAAATTATAGTTATGAAGTAGCAATGGAAATAATTTTATGGTTGGGGGTCACCACCACATGAGGAGCTGTCTTTAAAGGGTTGCGGCATTAGGAAGGTTGAGAACCACTGCCCTAAGCACTCCCCTGCCAGCCTGATTGATGCCTAACTGCCCTCCCTTGCAGGCCTGGTCACCCCAACTTCCCTCCTCTGCCGGCCTGGTCACCTCTAACTGCCCTCCGCTGCAGGCCTAGTCCCTCCCAACTGGCCTCCCTTGCTGGTCATTTTGTGGTGGCCATTTGTGCCCACATGGTGGCAGAATCTTTGAGCACATGGGGGCAGCCATCTTGTGTGTTGGAGTGATGGTCATTCTGCATATTACTCTTTAATTAGATAGGTTAGAGGCTGGTGCATGGGTGGGGGCCAGCTGGTTTGCCCTGAAGGGTGTCCAGATCAGGATGGGGTTTCCTGGGGGCATGGGCAGCCTGGGGGAAGGGCCTGTGGTAGTTTGCAGGCCAGCCACAACCCCAGTGACCCAAGCAGAGGCCCTGGGATCTGGGATTTATTTATCCTCTACAATTAAAACTTTGTAGCCTGGAGTGAAGCCAAGCCTCCTGCTGGCTCTGTGGTGGCAGCCATTTCTCTTGGGATTTATTTATCTTCTATAATTGAAACTTTGTAGCCTTAAGTGCAGGTGGATGCTGGCCCTTGTGTGAGTAAAGCTTGGCTTCCTCCATCACCAGGGCCAACCCTAGCCTCCTGCTCTCTCCAGCTCTATGGCTGCCACCATTTTTGTTGGGATTTATTTATTTTCTATAATTGAAACTTTGTAACCTTGAGTGGAGGCCTGGGCCTGCCAGGGTGTGGAGAAAGGTTGGCTTCCTCTATCGCAGGGGAAACCCAAGCCTCCCTCCTGCTTGGGCCAGGGCCGCAGCCATTCTGGTTGGGGTTAATTTGCATATTCACTCCTGATTGGCTGGTGGGCATGGTTGGTGGGTGTAGAAGAGTGATGGTTAATTTGCATATTACTCTTTTATTAGATAGGATTTTATACATAACTCAACTATCTTCCTTTCAGCAAATAGTCTTTTAATGCTCATTTTTATGAATGCATTTGTTTCATCATATAGTTATGCCATGATTCATTTGAACATTATCATATTATTGAACATTTAAGTGTCTCAGTTTTTCAACTCATATAAAGATTTATTTTTTTATTCATTTACTTGACAAACAATCTATTGAATGCCAAGATGCAGCAGGCAATATTCTAAATAATAGAGATTAAATTCTTGCCCTCATGGAGCTTACCTTTTAATAAGATCCTATATAACAAAAACCTAATATTCCTGCAAGCCTCAATCAGTGGTGGCAGCAGGGGCTGGGGCCAGAGAGCCAGAGATGCCAGGCCAGCCAAGACAGGTACCAGTGGGGGCCCCCACAATTGCCCCACCAGTTGCCCTGCAGAGGGAGGCAAATGGTGGCAGCAGCAGAGTGCAGGGACAGTGAGTAGGTGGTGCCAGGCCAGGCCTAGGGACCCTACCCAAGCACAAATTTTATGCACTGGGCCTAGTATATAATAAGCAAGCAAAACACATATTATATTATGTAAAAGTTATGAAAGATGGAAGATAAGAAATAGAGATAAGAATTTCTAGGAAAAAGAGGTTATAATTTAAGTAGAGTGGCAATATTAAGATCTTCTGATGCATTATTTAAACAGAAAACTTAAAGAGTTAAGGAGTCAGCTCTATGTATATCTGGTAGAGGACAGTGTCAAGGCAAATGACCTGAGAAATATTCAAAGAACAACAAGGAGGTCAGAGTAACTGGCATGGAGTGAGCAAGTGGGCAAATGGTAGCCAAAGTGATCACAGAGTTACTATTTGGTCAGATTA